>BEXV01003121.1:36157-48296 GCA_003118195.1 Hemicentrotus pulcherrimus | reverse complement strand
CTCAGGGGACAGTATTTTTTTGAAAGGTCCCGTAACACAAATGTTTGTAATCGATTGCAGATTTGTAACAACGATTCTGATTGGTAAATGGTAAGCCTTTGGAACAATATTTGAGTGCAACAATGATCATGATTGGCCATTGCCAATGATTGCAACTTTTGTTTTGCGGGGCTCAGCAGGTTTCATTCATTTAATGGATGTTTCCAATGACCCGTTGATCCCTTCTAGAAGCGAGTATATTTGACGAAACTTCAATCATCTCAGCATTCACGTCTCTGCCAAGCCCCTCACCCGAGCGACTGATTGGATGGGTGAAACGAAACCAACGATCTCTTGGACGTTTAGAAGTCGATGTGATTCAACGTGACATCACAAAGGCTGTGGAAAGAATGAAGGATTCCGGGCTATGGAATGACGTCATACTCAACTTGCATCAAATTGCCGTCCAAACAGTAAGTTTGAGATTTGTTTCTGAAGTGACATTACAACTGTTTAAACGATCGAAAATTAATGTAATGTTACTTCAATAACCTTGTACATCATTTGATTTCACGAAGTCTTTGTGATCCTTTTTTATGAGAGATATAGAGAGGGACAAACGTCACAGGAACCCAACAATATCTGTTCATACCCTTTTCTATTATATGAAAAGAGCTAAGGGTAACTATTCCTTTTAGATAAAGTAAGATTTTAAAGAATTGACTAAAAGGTGTTATTATCTTTTTTTAATACAGGATGGTGCAGGAAGAATCATACACGCCTTTGTAGTGCTAGACTCATCTCTGACTTTCCTTGAATCACGTGATGAAGATCTTACGACCATTCTGGATAATGATAAAAACATCGACATCATACTCAATATGATTGCGAGGGCAAATATGCCAAAGTAAAGAAAAGGAAAGAGATCGGGAATTCTAAGATTGGAATGAATCATGAAATACGAGGTTTACATAAAGCTACATAGAGTATTCTAGAAAAGTGAGAACACCTAATGAAAAATGTTCAAAATTTAAGTTCCTCTTAATTTTTTAAATGAAGAAATATGTTGCACCTTAAAATCAATCATGATAAAATGCTTTAGACAGGCCTCTGATGTTATAAAAATTGTAAATAGTTGTATCAAACTCTTTTGTTAGGGATATAAACTCACTTGTGTATGATAATGTATGCCTAATTGTAAATATAGAGGAAGTGATATTTTTAGAGAATATATTCGATTTACCATGATAGCCTAAGTCACACGTAGGCGTACGACCGGGTACTGACTTTCGACGAGCAAAACATATCTGCGACCATCGACAACCAGTTGAAAATGATGTATAGAGGGCAACCAGTTGCCGTTCGTTTGCTGAATGTTTTACGAAATTGCCCCATCATCAATGATTTTCGTAAATTAATTTGCGACCGCTTGTTGAAATATTGGCGAAATGTTGGCAGTTAGTCAGTCCATTGATCGGCGATGATAAATACTTATGGAAACACATTATACACTTCTTGCTTGATTGTATTTGTTTAGATTAGGTAAGATTTTATTTTATATTTATATTTTTACATTTTTCTTTAAAAGACAAATCAGTATGTTGCATTGAAGCCTATATATTATTATGATTTGATCAGAATAAGTCATAAAACAGAAAAGTGGATAAAGGAAAAAGGGATAAAAATTGAAGCTAGTGCAGATAACAGAGAAAATGCAGTAGGTAATCGAACAGGAAAGGAAACGAGGAGTATACTGTGTGAGGGATAGAGGAGTATCGTTTACACAAACATGAAAAATAAGAACAAAAGTAATCTCTTATTATCTGCTTTTCAAGTGGCTGCCTTGTTAAAGACAATTCCATGACATGTTTTTATCACTTTTGTTTTTGGAATATTTATAAAACTAAATCTGGGTGTATTATGAAGGGGAGGAACTTTTTCTCCCAATATAACAGCCAGTAGCATAATTTAGTAACATGTATTCATTAATAAATCAGTCTTTATTTTACATTTGGACTGATCGGACATTTGGTATTTTCACTAGCCTGCTACAGCTTCCAAACAGTTTGTCATATGAGTAAAACAGCATAAACATGGGAAGGACTCAGTATATAAGTAATTAATATTGAAAATGTTCATATAATGTTTTGTTCTCGCTCTTTTCTTTCAATGGAAAATTGCAAAACTAAATGTATAATCTAGCAGTAAAAGCAACAATATCAAATCAAAAGTGTATACGGTTAAATTCTTTATACGTCGGTGAAGTTTGGAGATTAATCGGCGACTGGTTGTGTATCATTCGCCGATCAGCTGTCGTTTTTTCTCAACCAAATATCGCCTGGAAATAGTCGTCAAGCATTGAAGATAAATTAAGGCGACCAGTCCCCAATCTATCTGAGTACTATCGCCTACCCTTGGAAAACCAAGAAAAAAATCTTTCAGTGGCCAGTCTGGTCAGTGAAAGGTTTTCCCGACCTCCGGCTCACCAGTGGTCGGAAGTCGACGACCGGTCGTAGCTATAGTGTGACTCAGGCTACAAGTACAGAAATAGCATGATGTTTGATAATAAAAAAAAACTTCGTCATAGATTAAGCTATGTTTACATAACTTTATAAGCACATTGTAGAGAAAGGAACATTCGTTAAAAAAGACTGTTTGTTGGAATGTGTTGATATATCTTTATTTTATTCAAATCATAATATTATATTGGCATCAGATTGTCCATTCCACAGAATAGTCCAGGAGACGGTAACATATACCATGTACATGACCTGGCAAGCTCATAAGTACAAGGTTTTTTTTGTCGATTTGTGTTTTAGATGGGTATTGAAGTAAATTAAGCTTGGTTGCCAGCTTGTAAACCTAGGGCAACTTTTTTAATAGCCATATTAGCATAATCGTCTAATTAGAATATGTGCAATATGTAATGATGTTGCTATTTTTTATCCAGGAAGCCTGAAAACGTGGATAACGTGACTTTTGAAGGATTTTCCATGACCCCAGTATTTATTTAGATGATTAAAAAAAAGAACCTTGTAATTATCAACTTTTCCAGGTCTGAAAAACTTCTACAGGACTAGAACTGCTAACTTCTAGAATTTATTTCGCTTTATTACTATGTCTTATTTGCCGGCCAAACAAATGATAAGGTTAAATTCCAATGGCATTCGAACACATGGGTTTTGAATTGTCTTTAGGTGTGAAAATAACGACCGTTAGTTGTCGAATCAAATTTAGCAATCGCGGTCGTTTGATTTGATAGTCTGATTTTTAGACCCTTGTACCGAGTGGTTGTACATTTTGTGCTGCGCAAAGATTCATTTAGCTTAATTGTGGCCATCACAAGAAGTGGGTAATTGATGTAGACAACTGCTCGTGTACCCTTTATAGCTTATTTTATGTTCGTTATTACCAAAGAAATTCAGTCAGGGACTCGATTCTGTCTGACAGCAAACTCTAGAAAATAAACGGGTTTCCTTGCGTTTACATTTCACAGATAGGACAAACGTGACAAATTTTCAATTCAAGGAAAGTTGTACAGAATTTCATATTGGCTGCAAAAGGGATATACTACCTTCAAATGCATCGCTTAACAACGTTAAATCTGAGATGCATAGCCATACGTAGCCCTAAAAAACTGCGCTTCAAAATGATCATGAAGTGCCTCGAAAAAGTAAATATCTTTGAGTGACCGGTTTTACCATACTCATTTCTCTCAGTAAACTGTAGTGTAATAAAAACCGTTAAGAAACGAATTCTGAAATTTGTAAATCAAATCATAGATATCTGGATAAAAAGACAATTGATTGGCTTGTAACAGACATGGGATTCATGTATGACGACCTAAAGTTTTATAATTGTGATTGCAGCATGAGCTAAATCAAGGATTTTTTTTTAGAATATGAGGCAAACTTACACATGCTTTTAATCTATTTATACAATTTTACATGTCGTACCTTTATTCTGTTTAACATTGTATATGTGTGTTGCAAATATATGCTTTATTTGAAACAGAATTAAAGAATTGAATGGTTCACAGAGTAAAGTACTTCATACAGTAAAAAGTAAAAAAAAAGGATACATTTTTATTCACGTTAAACTTAATATATTCAACAGGATCGCACCTATTTTGGAAAAATTGAGTCAAGAGCACAATTTCATTATCTATTATATTTCCCATAGAAATCGTGCTTTGATTACGCAATACATCATAATTATGATCCGACATTTCAAAATGTGACGAACAAGGATATTGAAACTGCCTGAATTTTAATTGTCAAATATACATGTATAGTTGCGATTGTGTTATATGTGACAGAAGGAAGGAACGATGAAAAACATAAGGAAAGGCAGAAAGAGAAAGTGATATAATAATAACACAAAGAATATCATAAGAAAAGTCGATAGAAGGAAAAACACAGAATAACATAAGAATAGGGGATAGAAGGAAAAACAACGAATAACATGAGGAGTGATAAGAAGAAAAAAGATAGAATGATTAAAACGAAGACTAACATAAAACCAAGTGATAGAAAGAAGAAAAAAAGAATAACATAAAGCAAGTCAGACAGAGAAAATGATAAAGAATATATATATATAGGAAAATAGAATAGAAGATGACTGATCGAAAGAGGAGAGATAGGGAAAAAATGATAGAATGATAAAACAAACAATAACATAAGAAGTGAAAAAAGGAAAATAAAAGATAAATATAAGGAAAGACAGAAAGAAAATATTATAAATATAAGTATTCAACGATAGAATAGAAAGTGAAACATGGAAAAGCAAAAAATAACGTAAGCAAAATAGAAAGAAGATGATAACAGGGAGAAAAAAAATCATCACATGAGAACGACAGAAAGAAAAAATGATAAAAAAAGAAATAAAAAAGAATATATCATAAGAGATGAAATAACTCTCCCTTTCTGTAACCTTCTTATTTGCTATTTTCTCTCCCTCATCTCTCTATCTCTCTCTCTCTTCTCTCTTTCTCTCTCTCTCTCTTTCTCTCTCTCTCTCTCTCTCTCTTTCCCTATATCCCTCACCCCTGTCTCCCTTTTTTTAACCCTCTGACTTGCTATGCTCTCTCTCTCTCTCTCTATCTCATCACTAACTCTCTCTCCTCTCTCTCTCCTCTCTTATCTACCACACCCCCTCCTCTCTATCTCGCTCCCTCTCATTTCTCGCTCTATCTCTCTCCACCATCTCTCTATCTCTTTCTTTTCTGTATCCCTCTCATCTTTATCCCCTCTTCTTCTCTTCTTCTGTTTCCCTCCTCTCACTTTATATACTGACAACTTGGAGTTAATAATCGATTTATTAATTTCTGTTTAATGCACTTTTATAAAAAAAATATCAGTATTCCAGCATTGGAGATTGATTACAAATAATCTATAACATCTTTTTATAACATCGAAAGGTTTCAGATGAATTCATTTTTTTTTCTTCAAATCAACACTTTGTATTACTAGTTACCAGCAGCGTTGTTAATTGCAGAGAACGCCAGCTTATGTTCAATGGTTAAACTGATGTGTATTATTCTTCTCAAAATGATTTGCACGATCACCTTCACCATGAATGTACACTAGCTCAAATTTTAATGTATACAATTTAAACATGTCGTACCAGTGAAAAAGACACATTTTATTCTGTTTGAACCTCGTTTTTATATTTGTTGCAGACAAGTGCTTTATTTTCACTAGAATTAAAGAATTGAATGGTGCTTCATATAGTAAAAATTAAAGAGAGAAATTATTTTAAATTTTAAATTATTCTCAACTATCTTCGAGAAAGTAAAAAAAGGGCAATTTAAATTTTACCTATTATTCCCACTCCGAGTCGAAAGAAGAAGTCAACAAAATTGTAATTTTATGTGTGATTGACCATGGTCTTTATTGAGAGATGATATTAACTCGTTTCAATCAAACTGGTCAGCAAAGGAATTATAGTGAACACATAACAAACAATAATTAATGCAAATCATTACTTCAAGCATTACAGTATATCGAGAGCGATCTGTAAGGAACCAATAGGGGGCCCGGCGGGCGACCAAGTAATATCTCTTGACTAGCCGTAGCAATTCTTCCATTCGCCTGGCCATGCGAACGGGCTTCCCCCATCTCTTGCTGGCTTTTTGCACAGACAAGAGGCATGGGTGAGCGAAGATAACTTCCCGCCGGACACCCTGAGCGTTACACACGGCATAAGCCAGGCAATCTCAGCTTCAACGGACAGGAACCCGCTCACCCCCCCATACCCCGACCAAAAACGTGTTGAGCCCAAACGACTTCCCGCTTACTAACCTGGGCAATACTGATTGTATCCCCAGGTTACGGACAAGTCAAGCTCGTATAATTGTATCAATACGGCAATAAAACAATCCTCTAATAACGTCAAATTTATGTCTCCCCTTCCTAACAGACCGCTTGCTCTCGATTTACCTTACCACAACAATATATTTCTTGTATAAGCGATTATAGGCGTCCAAATTCGCCAGAATGCCGCGAAATGGACGAAATAAATGCAGATGAAGTAAATAACATGATGTTCGCCCAAAAAGTCTTTTGGCAGAACATGAAGGCAGAAGTTTGATGACACTTTCTACTACACTCAAATGCGGGTGAAAACCAATCTCTCGAAAAACAGACTCTTTTGGCCGATTAAAAGAAAACAAAGGTTATAAAGTTCGCTAAAATGTATTATATTTCCCATAGGAATTATGTTTGGATTACGTTAAACGTCATAATTATGTTCCCACATTTCAAAATGTGAAGTTCAAGGCATTGTCTAAACTCTGATTTTTTAAAAAGATAAATCTATAGTTGTGATTGTATTGCCTAAACGTTGATTTAAAAAAAAGATACATCTATAGTTGCGATTGTGTGCATATTTTAGGCATTTATTTTATAGGCATACGATTCACCTCTATTTGTACTCTCAATAAATTCAAGTAATGCACAGAACTACGCATTCATACTAATGTGTTTCGATATGATGTTTGTATGTGTATCTGTACTAATCAATGCAACAAATATATCATGCTGTGGACCAACTCTTTGTGATAAGTGCTTCGTTGCAAATTATTAAATTCACCTGTTACGAATCATTGTATTTCAATAATCAGAATGCTATTCGCATACAAAACTTGTTACTAGGTAGGACAATTTAGCCCTATATGTGTACTACCTAGTAACAAGTAATGTAAGCGATTCGCATTCTGACTACATTGAAATACAATTATTCTTTAAAGGTGAATGTAATAATTTGTAATGAAGCACTTAAAGTGATAGTTGAGCTCTGTTTTCAGACCTCAAATGCCTTCAATGTGCATGGTTATTGCTCTTATTCTATTTCTAGTGGCCTTTTAGAACCTAAAATAAATGTGATTTCGCAAATACGCGCATACCTATTCAGCTCTACTTTGAAAAAACACGGTGACCATTAATTCATTATTTAATTGAAAATAACAAAACATGAACCTGCTGGTTGTGCATAATATAAGCAACACGAAAATGCCAATTACAAAAAACAACACCGGCATTGGCTTAAATACGACGTAAGAGACGTTATTTCATTTTTTTTTCTCTCAACATTTTGTTCAAATTTGTCAAAATATCTAATATTTGTGGGGGTACACAAGTATTAGAAATCGTTATATTTCAGCTGTCTCTGAACCGATTTTGATCAAACAAAAATAATTTTGTAATTTGAATATTATTTTCTTTCAAATTTGACACTCATGTTTTCATTATCTCACCAAAAGATTATTTTGTGTAGCGCCCTCTGCAACAAAACTCGACTACCCCTTTAACAGATAAATTAGATTTCATTATGAATTTGGCCCATTCATTTAGCTAGGACACTGTAACGCAATACGCGGTTATTACACAATACCGTCGGGGGTTATTATCATGACTCATGGTGAATAACAGAGATAAAGAGGATCTGCCTGAAACCCGGCAGTGGGTTAAAAAAAAAAAAAAACAGATCCAAAATCAACTTGAAGATGATCAGCCTCTCTACCAACAAAATGAGATGACAGTTTGTCTGATCATTGGAAATTCGAATAAAATCGGGGGCTGCAGACATCGCCCCTGACCTTCTTGACTCGAACGTCTATGACCAAGAGGGTAAGTTACATACGAAATAATAGGCACTTTTAGATTTGCGTGGACTGAAACGTGTGATGTCCATTCAAGGCAGTGCATTAAAAGGACGGCATAGACCTATTGTCTTCGTGCGAATCTAAAAGTCCCTAATGCTGTTGGGTGGACCAGGGACTTGAAAGCACTTTCAAGTCCCTGGGTGGACGTCGATCTCACTTCGTTTCATCCTGGTTTCATTCACCAAAGAGAGTGGATATCATCTCGGTGCAGTCCTCCCGGCCTATCCCATTGGGCGCGCCGGGTGACCAGTTAGTGTAGTCACTCTTTGTCCGGTCTAACCACGCATGACTGCCATCAAATGTGACGTCATGAAACCCTATCCATGCACATGAACCCTGCACCACCCTGAGCAAGAGAAATAGAGAGAGAGGGAGAGAGAGAGAGAGAGAGAGAGAAAGAAAGATTGGGGGAGGGGGAGATGGAGGGAGAGAAAGAGAGGGAAAGGTTGGGAGAGGTGAAGAACGGGAGAGATGGAGGGAGAGATGGAGGGAGGGAGGGAGAGAGGGGTAGAGGGTGAGAAAGAGAAAGTGAGAAGATGGAAAGTGGTAGATATAAAGATACGGGAAGGGAGAGAGAGAGAGAGAGAGAGAGAGAAAGAGATAGAGATAGAGACAGACAGACATACATAGAGAGAGAGAGAGAGTATGAATAAAGCATTACGTTTATGAATTCCTCATAAATGACGTAACTAGATGACGTAACTGTCAGATGCAAGTACACAATTATGTTACGTTGCTATTTTGTAAAATGAAGATACTTTTTTTTTTCTTAATTTCCTAATCTTTGTTTTTATCACATTTTTATCAACAAAAAATATTATATTTGTCTACTCCATGCTCTTTATTATCAAAATATCAATGATAAACATTTATCATATTTGATCCTAATTTATTTTACTACACAAGATAATACAATTGAATTGAACAAACTCCATAATGAATGTTGGACTTCCAAATTTAATCTTCATACATTGCCAAATCCCTAAAAAGGCTATTCAAATGCAGTCGAAATCATAACGGTATTAAATTAATATGACTCTGGGGTGCGTAACGTTTTAAAGGGACAGTTGAGTTTTTGTTTAAGTCCGCAAATACCTCCAAAGTGCATGGTTATTGCTCTTATTCTTGTTTATGACATTTCAAGTGCCCTTTTAGGACCTAAAATTGCTATGAAGGTAATTTTAACCCCAAAATGTGTGAAATTTAGATTAAATCCGATCATACAATTTTTACTTCCGCTTTCAAAAAAATGCCATGACCGGTAATTTTGAATAATAACAATAATAATAATAACAATACACGGGCCGCGTCTTTTTATAACTTAACCTAGCCATCCAAGCGATGCATATGTATATTTGAATACATGAATATTTGTGTTAGTACGGTGTGGTGGAGATTGAAATTAAATTCGTCAGATTCTGGACTTAACCCCCTTAACCAGTACGTTGCAATGATTATAGACAGATTACGACCTGGGTAGTCATTCGTTAACGTTAAGCCTCCCGATTTTCTCGCAATGTCATTTATTTTGAGTATTTGAGTTTGAGTTTGAGTTTATTAACAACAAAAATAATAACAAGTACAAAACATAATGTATCAAGCATGATTACATAAATATAACAATATAACATAAGATCGATAACATCACACATGAATAATATAAATATTGTTTTACAAAGTATGTCGTATACAAATGGAATAAAATGTTATGTGTACACTTTTGTTGTTAAAGGGGGTACCAGAAGTTAGCACAAGTGTTAGTCGAGTCTGGTTCCCTGTCTTTGGCAAGAATTTGAGTAAATATAGCTTTGCACTTGTATTTTTTGTATGAAATCTCATTATTTCATAGATTATCGCATCCGATTCTGTATGCGTGCGCATAATGAATATTTATGACTAGCGCATAACGTATAGGTCGCTATTGAGCCTGACAAATGCAGCCGTTGGAAAAAGAAGCACACGGGCTGGTTGGTTGTGCGTATGTTAACTAACACGAAAAGGCCACCATTTGGCATTCGCGGGAATAACACGTATAAGGCGCTATATCGTTTTTCCAACGGCTGGTTCAAAATTATCGAACATTTGTGAGGACCAACAAACATTAAAGATGGTTAAAAAATGAATTTATGGATATTTCAGCCTTTTCTGAAATGAGTTTGATCAAACAAAAATGATTTTGTTTTTATTTAACGTGTATACTCTTTTAATTCTTTTAAATCTGACACTTAGTTTTTCATTATCTCACAACAAATTATTTTCTGTAGCACCCTCTGTACCAAAACTCGACTATCCCTTTGAAGAAATGGATTAGGTTAAGATTGCTTAAAGGTACTATGTCCCATTTGCAGACCAGAAACAAATTAAAAGATTAATTCCAACGGCATTTAAAAGTAAATAGTAATTTTGAAATTCCTTTAAAAAAAGGGGTGGGGTTGAAATTAAGTGGGAAAATAACGACTATTAGTTGTCGAATCGCCTTAAGAGCGATAGAGCCAGTAAGTAATAGTATGATTTCCAGACCATTGTAAGTACGTTTAATGCTGCGCAAAGATTCAATCAGTTTCATCTTGGCCATTACAAGAAGTGGGTTATTGATGTAGACAAATGCTCATATACCCTTTACAGCTCATTTTATGTATGTTATTACCAAAGAAGAAAAACAAAGGCAGTCAGTCACTCAATAGTGTCTGACAGTGAAATCAAGCAAGTAAACAGGTTTCCTTGCATAATTTGAATATCAGGACACTACTATCGTTTAAATTTCAAAGATAGGATATACATATTCATAACTCCTGCAAAGTTCTACAGAATTTGAGGATGGCTGCAAAAGGGACATAGTTTCTTTAAGGGCTAAGTCCACTCCTAAAAAAGCCTGCTTTCAATAGATGCAGAAAAACCGGAGAAACTGAGCAAAAAAAGTTTCAGGAGTATCAGATCACAAATTAGGAAGTTATAAATTTTTGTTAAAGTATGAACAACTATGGAGCAATGGAAATCACTACAAAAATCGCCTAATTGGCTAAAACTTTGTGACGTCATTTATTCACTATTGGTCAATTGTTTTATATATTTTATCCCATTTACTCATATAGCTCCGTTTAGTCTCCGTTGACAACGCCGCCTATCGTCAGAGACGGCAGCCTAACACATTAGCCTATGGAATTTTGGCCCCCAAAATTGTTAAAAAATTTTTTTTTTTTTTTTTTAAACGAAAAACACATCCACCCGACGTACGGTATTACTAGCTCCTTCATCGGAACCCCCATGTCCCATTGACTTTTGAAAGTTCACCCACCGTTATTATATCAAAATAGGTTGCAAGCTCGCCATTGCCTATATAAACACATGTGAAACAAGTCGAACTTTGGACTCAGTTGGCAAAGCGGTTGTAAGATTATAGGTCAAGCACGCGAAGGATAAGAAGCATGAATTATCATAGATCCCTTCTGCTTGGTTCATTATGTCCATTTCATCCAACCCCCTGTTACGAGTGGTTTCCTCTACTCGTTGTCCCCGTGTCCTTTGTTCAGAACAACAGATTACACAACACAAAGTGGTTAGATTTCAGAGGCTGATCTTCATTATTTCGAGCTTCGTTCTTCAACTCCAAAAGTAATCTAACTCGTCCTCAGGACGGTTCGTACAATTTCTTTAGAATCGGTCGATACACCCATCACACCCCCTCATAAATTAGCACTTATACCAGTAGGAGAAGTGCTATCAAAACATTTCTTTTTCAATCTTGTTTCAGCAACTGCAGTAAGAATACAAAAACCTAAAATTATTTATAAGTATGAGGTCTTTGTAGATTTAGAAATCTGATAAAGAAGTCAGCTTGTTAAACTATACAGTACCAGCATGAAAATGGTATCACAGTATTGTCTAGTGGTTTATGTTTATACAATTAAATTGGCACCACATCACTTCTTACACTTAGATATTTTTTCCTTACGATATTTGTCTTAATTTCATTTTCTATCTTTAAAGAGATCTATT
>BEXV01003121.1:21135-32740 GCA_003118195.1 Hemicentrotus pulcherrimus | reverse complement strand
GGGGGGGGGGGGCGGCCGTTTCGCCCCTCCTGGATCCGCCACTGCTTATTGCTTCATTTCTTAACCATATCTTCTCATGAAATCTTTGGTCTTCCTTCCCCTCTTATGCTATCCACTTCGGGATCCAGGGAGAAGTAGCAGTACGTTCACTTGGTCAGCTCTCTGCCTTAGCCTCAAAATATTGAATCAGGCGGACCCCTTTTTTAGGTACAGTGCAAATATATGAATGCATTGGTTAATTACCCGTGAAGTTCACAATGGATACGCGCAGTGAGACACGGAGACCAGCGACGACGATTTTTCTTCCCTTTTGAATGGCAATTTTCTGGATAATGCATGGCATTTATTACAACTCTTGCAAAAATACTAAAGAGAAACATAGGGGTGGATGCCCTGAGCATTTCTTTTTACTAAAAATATCATTTTGGGCTCAAATTTTAAAGAATGTCCAAAGTCATGATTGTTCATTTTGTAACCGAGTATGTATTTCTTGATAGAGACCTATTAATTGACATTATGAGTTCGAAGTAATAGATCTGTTTGATATACATTTGAAAGTTGGATATTAAACACATTAGTATGCCGCCATGAAACATAAAACTGCGACTTACCCAGAATATGGATCTATTAAAGATAATATGTCCCATTTGCAGCAGCCAACATCAAATTATTAAGAAATTTGTAGGAATTGTCATGTATATCCTATCTTTAAATTCAAACGTTAGCCGTGTCCTAGTATTCAAATTATGCAAGGATGCTCGTTTAATTTCTAGACTTCTCTGTCAGGCACTATTGAGTGACTGACTGACATCTTATTTTATTTGGTAATAACGTATCGTACATAAAATGAGCTGTAACAGGTACAGGAACATTTTGTCAACATCAATTATCCAATACTTGTAATGGCTAAAATTAAACTGATTGAATCTTTGTGCAGCGCAAAACGTACGACCATTCGGAACAAGGATCTAAAAAATCAGACTATTTACTAAAAGGATTGCAATCCCTAACGTCGATTCGACAAATTCTAAAACTAACAGTCGTTACTTTTCCCACATAAAGATATTATTGAGCCCTTTCGAAGTTCTAAATTAGTATTATCTTTCCAATGCTGGCGGAGTTGAACCTTTTCGTTGCTGTGGCTTGCAAATGGGACATTGTACCTTTAAAATGATTAGATTGTCATGTGACGCTACTCAGAAATAATACCACAATGTCGTCTATTGTCATCAAAATGTGCAAATAGCATAGTTGAGACGATGAATAAATCAGAATAATAATACAACGTCCGTTAATGGTGAGAATGTTCTCCTTCTATATTTGCTTAATGATCCTCCGAACAATGTAATCAACCGTCAGGCGAGTGGAACTGTAAATCGAAGAGTAAATTGATTCTCCATGTTATGGTTAAAGAGCAGCAATTACAAACAATTTTAGTAATAATTCAGCAATAATCTTACCTAAGATTGCTTTCCACTTAGAATGACCATGGGACATGAAGCTATGTATAACCATGCTTGTCATGGTGGTCAATGTGGAGATATCCACCACGAACTGTATGTCCAAACGAACAGCTTCTGATAGCTTATTATAGAATACTACATAGCAAACATGTTTCATTTGATATTGTTTGGTATTCTGCTTGTTTTATATTTTGTATTGATTAGTAACATTTCGTTCCTTTTTTGTAGTTATTTTGGTGCCAAGATTTATGTGTAACTATAATGTAAACTGTATTCTTGATATTAATAGCCTATGTGTCTAATTGAATATTTCAGATTGTCAGCCTGTAAAGAGGGGTATCAATCTATTTGGAATAGCTATTATCCAAGACAGAAACTGATCATTTCGTTTCTGCGTACGGCATGATAACCTATATCATATGTTTAAATAGAAAAAAGTGTTTAAATGGACAGATTTATGATGTGTACACAACTTTCAAATATAATAATTAGTATTGATAACCCCATTTTCTGAGTAAACCACACTTTTTCACGTTTCATTGTGCCATACATAATTATGTGTGTAATAACCCATATTCTAATGTATATTAAACAGGTTTTATTACTTCAAACTCAGAATAAAATTCATATCGATTGAAAGGTCTTTATCAGATAGTGCATATTTGGTTAAACAATTCTTTCAAATCTTGAGCAGAAAAAAAAAACATTCTTAGAAAGAAAAAGAAAAAAGAAAGGCGCTTGGCATCCACCAGTTTTTTATTCATATTTTTGCAAGAGTTGTTACCGTGGATGTTATACATTAACCTCATATGCCATGGAATCTTTTTCCAAGATCAATTTGTTGAAATGTTTTGCTTGTCTACTACAGAGAAAGAGAAAGAGAGACAGAGAGAAAGAGAGACAGAGAGAAAGAGAGACAGAGAGAGAGAGAGAGAGAACGAGAAAGCCGGCAACGCAAAAAATAGAATTATGATCAAACAGTGAAAGAGAGAGAGGGGGGAGAGTGTGTATGTGTGTGTGAAAGAGAGAAAGAAAGCCGGGGAATAATATATAGGCTACAGTTCATTACACTTTGACCTGAAATAGTAATTCTTTATTAGACACTAAGGACTTTTATATTTGCATGGACTGATTCGTGTGACGTCCATTCAAGACAGTGTATTAAAAGGACGTCGACCGTAGAAATCCACATTGTCTTCGTGCAAATCTAAAAGTCTCTAATGGTGTCTTTGGCCTCGAGTCATTAAAACTGACAATAGAGCCCCCGATACGGTACTTCACAATCTTAATGGGCAAACGTAGGCCTTTGCTATTGTTGGTTGTGTGTCACGTTAAATCAGCATTCATAAAGTATAGGTTGTAAGAGCGTCCAAACTGATTTAATATATTCATATGAAGTAACATGTAGCTGAAAGGACACATCTCGATGTCAACTATTAGCCGTCGACTTTCCACTCTCTGTTTTGCTTAAAGCTAGAAAGATACAGTTAGCAACATGGGCGGCATATCATTTCTTTAGAACTTTTGGCGAATTTTGAGTTATGTTGTTCACCAGCTAATAATAAAACAGCTCTTTTAACTAATGTCCGTTCGCGTAATGTAGAGGTGAAGGGTAAATATCTTGTCCAACACCTCCCCCACCCCCTCCCGCACACAAGTCACGGAGAGATCAGAATAGCCCTGCTCAATCCAAATAATTGTTTTTGCAAAGATTGTATGGGAAGTGTATTATGTGGAGATTGTCAATTACAAATCTAGTATAATGATTGTTGGTTCAATATATAGCCCACTGATCAGCCTGTTAATTGTTTGTGTAAGACTAATTAGTATATGCTTTTTTTAAAAAATTGTAAACAGAGAAACGAAAATAATATGTTTGTTAGGCGACTATAATATTAATTTATTGAAAGTGCAATATGTTGATGGTTTTCTGATTTTAATTTTGTATTCTCCGCTGGTGAATCAACCGACTAGAATTACTGATCGTATAGCTTCGCTTATTGATAATATTATCAATTAGATAAGCATTACGAAGGATGTAGACAATATTGAATCATGAATATATATATATTAACTTCAACGATTACTAATCTGTATATTGTGTTGGCCGGGAATGATATTAAATCCCGTCCAAACGGCCATTAAGAATTATCAACGATTAACGTAATAATCTTTTTAAAAGATCTCTTCCATTATTCCACTGCTCTGGCCACAATATTAATCCAATTTAAACTAAATTGTCAATTTCTAGAATTACACGTGTAAAGCTTGTGTTTCCTCTAATTTTTGTTTTTAAAGAACACCAGTCCTAACAAGTTAGAATCCTGGATTAGTTTTCATATTCTTAAGATATCGAGGAAAAATGTCCTTTATACCGAATATATTTTAGAAATCCAACATCATTGCGCAAGGAAGTATATAAAGAAAATGTCGGATTAAAGTGAGCAATATGCGTTGTGGTTCTTAATACCCTTTATATGACTTGACATGGAGTTTCATTTGTGAGGTCCTTAATATTTAATTGATCTATTTTGCAAAAATAAGTTAGTGAATTTTAGTACATGGAAGTCTTTTTTCTTCTTGTATTAAAGGAATCGACATCCGAATGGAAATGAAAACTGTCATAAAACGTTACTGGTAGCAAATAGTTTTGGAGTTTGTGCATAAATAATAAAGTCTGTTGAGAAAGAATATCTAGAAATTTGAGTAAATTTAAGGATTTAAGGAAAGTATCATATTTTTTGCCAAAGTTGAATATCATGAACTTTGTTTTGGTCTAATTAATTTTTAGTTTATTTGCTGAAAACCAGCTAGCAACCTTTTGAAGTTCAACATTGGCTTCGAAAATTAAGTCTTTCAAATTTTTACCAGAATAAAAGATGTTTGTGTCATCGGCATACAGTACATAATGTAATTTCCTTGAAGACTCAACGATGTCATTTATGAAGAGCGAAAATAATAACGGCCCAAGATACCACCTTGAGGAACACCTTGCTTCATTAATAGCAATTCAGAGTCAGATTCATTATATTTTACAAATTGTGTTCTATTAGACAGATAACTTTGGAACCATTCCAATGGAATGCCTCTAATTCCATAAAAAAAACTTTTCTTAATAAGATTTTGTGATCCAAACAATCGAATGCCTTGCTAAGGTCTACATACACTCCTAAAGCTATCTCTTTCTTTTCATAAAATTTGTACAAAAGTTCGGATGCAAAAAGTAAAGCTGTCTTTGTTGAATAACATTTACGAAACCCAAACTGTTCCGAAATAATGATTGAAAGCTTATGAAGGAAAGTAGATAACCGATTGTCATTAGTCTTTCTAAAATCTTGGAAAAAGTCGAAAGCAATGATATTGGGCGATAGTTCGATAAATCATGTATATCACCTTTCTTAAATGAAGGTATGACTTTTGAAACTTTCATTGATTCAGGAAATGTTCCAGACATAAAAATGATAAATTAAACACTTCTTTATAACGTATGTGACATATCCACCCCATATGAGTGTTTATTTTTCAAAGAGTTGAAAGATGGGAAAGTGATCAGACAGATCTGAATACAAAATACGAGGCAGGAATGTCTTATTAAAAGCATTTGTAAAGATATTCTCAATACAAGTAGATGGGTTAGTTGTTACACGAGTTGGTTTCGTGATAAGTGGGAGAAAAGAGGAGGAATACATTGTATCGATAAACGCATTGGTATCCGAATGAAGGGCGTAACTAAGTAAATCAAAGTTAAAGTCTCGAGCAATATAACATTGTTTATTCTCTTTGTTAACTTTACCAAGACATTCTTCAAGATGGTCATTGAACTCTGCACCACAAGTATCGGGAGATTTGTATACAGTTCCAACGATTACATTCTTCCCTTCCTTTAAGATTTCAATAAAAACAGTATCAATAGTTGAAGTACAAAAATCCAAATCCGTCCTTGGTTTGAAAGTGACATTGTCTCTGACGTACATACACACACCCCGCCTACACTACTAATTCTATGTTTTTAAATAAGTTTGTAATTAGGCTAACTATAAAATGAATTTGGGTCTCCCTTAAACCAGGTTTCCGTAAATGCGTATATTGTGAAATCGTGGTGAAGTGTATGTATGTAATCTTGAACGTGACAAACTTTGATATAAGACTTCGAGCATTCATGTGGAAAAATGAAAATTGACCTTTGGGATTGTAGGTGATAACAGTAGTCCTCTCTGTTTGCTAAGCTTTGTGTAAAAAAATGAAACATTGTTGCTACTACGAGGTTCAAGCCTTGCAAGCGATCATCAGGCAACTGGTAGCATTCTTAAAAGTATATAAATACTCTGCAACCAGAGTACAAATACGCTCTTTTTAAGTTGCAGAGATATGATTTGTTATATATTTATAAGTATATATAAGAGCGATTCAATCAGAAACAAAAAACATGATGAAATTAATACTTCATATCAAATTTGGTCTGCCTAATTCATTCGTTCATATACAGATTATTCTCTCAGTAAGTTTTGAAGATATACCATGTCTAACATGATTGCAAGTGTGTTTATATTTGGCAATATCGATTATGTGGAAAATGAAATGTAATTTAGACTTCTACCAAACTTATAATTTAGTAGAGAAGCATTCGCCCATCGACTCCTTTGGACTTTCTCAAGACAGTCGATTCTTCACACAGTGTCTAGTACCTCGAGATCACCGTATCAAAGGTACATGTATATAAGGGGGGGGAACCAGTGAAGTAACAATCATTTTGATTGGATCGTTGCTTTAACCCGTTGACTACTGAATTGTATAGGTCCCATAGGCTTAACACAGTGACCACCAGGTTCCAGTAAGCAAAGGGTGATGATCCCTGAATTGTTTGCTAGTTAAAGGTCGGGTGAAATCCAAATATAAGTTGATTCTTGTTAAATTTTGTTATTCAAACATCTAAATATATTTCATAGATTTTTGTTGTTGTTTTGTTTGTGAAATAACCATATCTGGTCGTATTTTTTGTATTTAAATAATAATATAAACATATTCATATTTTTAGCATTTGCCTTCTTTTCTCGAGGGATATACATGGTTTTCTGATATTGTCTTTTATTTGTAAACGATAATTCAATAGGTAAATACAAAAAAAGAAACTTTGAGAAACCAAAGGACTATAAGTCTTGAACTTGAACTTACTCTAATCCGACTATAGCCTTAACCCCCAAATTCCCGAAGTGTCAGCGTATTATATTACTGTATCTGGAATGTAGAGAATTGTTAGAGAATTCTATCTCTATTAAGTTAGTCTACGTATTTCAGACTCGGCTATATATATTTCTATTGAGAGGCGAAGAACAAAGTTTGCCTTGATACCAGGCTAAAGGTATATCACCTCTTTGACCTATTCTGAAATGGTCTGACATTCTGGCCAATATTTGAGCTAGTTTCATTGCATTCATTTCCCATGACCTGTGTTTTTCCACCGCATGACCTGCTTTCTTTCTCTCCCTGTCTCCCTTTCGGTCCTCTCTCTCTCTCTCTCCTTAACTCTCCGTCTCCCTCTTTATGATAATGAAGAACAAACGGCACAAACAAAACGTACCACCACAAACTATTTTGTGCAAGTTAAATTGTCTTTTAGAAATAAGGTTTGAAAAAATAGGCTTAGTTTTATAATTTTTTATTGGAACTTCCTCAGAATTGACTGCAAGTCCATTCAATGATCATATGTTGGCAAATTGAACATGTTAAACAATTTCTTTATAATATTATCTGTATCATACGTAGAATCTTGATAGTTCGTAAGCGATTTTTAGTCCTTAACAGGGAACTGTTGCATTTATTTAAAAAATATTTAATTTACAACTTACAATCAAACTAATTATCATAAGAAGGTAAAGGTGTCATACAAATTCCATACGCAGTCATTTCAGGTTGCTTATTTCATCTAGAAGAGAGACAAGGAGAGGAAGCACGACGATACATCGATTCCTTATTTGCATACAAAGGTAGAACATGCATAATGTAAATTCTTTGGCACCGTGCCGTATAACTATTTATTTATAATTTTTATTGTTCTTTAATAATACTATTAATGGCGCAACCTTATTCGTTGATTGCTCTATGCACTTAACATTAAAAAAAAAAAACATTAACATAAAATGTATCAGAACATAGTATATATTATTAAGCGTTGCTCTACCCTTCTGTACAGTGCCCAATGCCTTGGCAGAGCAAACTATGTTGAATAAGGCAGACATAATGTAACATTGCTGCTACTACTAGTTTCAAGCCTTGTTAGCGATCATCAGGCAATTGGTAGCATTCTTAAAAGTATATGAATACTCTGCAACAAGGGTACAAATACGCTTTTCGAAGTTGCAGAGATATAATTTGTCATATATTTATAAGTATATATATATATATTTACACATATAAGAGCGATTCAACCAGAAACAAAAACATAATGATATTAATAATTCATATCAAATTTGGTCTGCATAATTCATTCGTTCATATATAGATTATTCTCTCAGTAAGTTTTGAAGATATACCATGTCTAACATGATTGCAAGTGTGTTTAGATTTGACAATATATATTATGTGGAAAATACAATGTAATTTAGACTTCTACTAAACCTTTAATTTAGTAGAGAAGATTTCGCCCATCGACTCCTTTGGACTTTCTTATGACGATTCTTCACACAGTGTCTAGTACCTCGAGATCACGGGATCAAAGGTACATGTATATAAGGGGGGGACCAGTGAAGTAATGATCATTTTGATCCAGATAGATTCTTTCACCTTTCTTGACAAGGAATGTGTGTCAATAATAGCATATTCAGTTATAAAGGCATGTTCTGTGACTGCCAAATGAGACGGAACACTCAATCAAAGAACTCTTTCAGGACTCTGCCTGGGCTCTCCGTCATAAGAACGCTCACAATACGCCATTTTCGTAATTTAACCAATTGATTTATACTCAAGTGCCTCGAAACGAAATACTGCATTCACCTGTTATGAATAATTGTATTTCAATAGTACTAACAATGCAAACCGATATATTACGTGTTGTAAGGAAGGGCAAGCCTCACGTGAATGTTTTTTCCATTAAAAAAAAACTATTAAAAAAAGGGGGGAGGGGGCTTGGGGCCCTCAATTTTAAGTTTGGTAGAAGACTAAACATGTTATGATTACCCCCAATCAATGACAGGTTTTTTTATCATTTGCGAAAAAAAAACTGTGGAATAAATAACCCCTAAAAAAGCTCCTGTTTTGGGAGTTTCACGTAACATATTCAGAGCGTAATGTTTTCTCTTTTCTTTTTTTTTTTCTTTCTTCAAAATATATCTATACCAAAGTTAAAATAATTTCCTATCTACGATACACTTTTGTTTACACTGAAAGTGAAAGAGCGATTGTAAAATTGTAATATTTCGTACCATACAAATATTCTTCAGAATCAAATCGAGTTGATCACGTATAGCATTGGATGTTAAGCTCTTAAAGAGTAAAGAAAGAGAAGAAAAGAAGAAGAGTTGTCGTTGTTATATTGATACATCAGCTTTTAGGTGAATCTGTAGACGCCGTTCGGGACATTAGGTCTAGTGGCTAAATATTTATTATATGATTTAAATATATTTTGTATTAATTATAGTGATAACAGAAATGAACATCAGTCGAATGTCATGTTACATGAGATGATAGATAATGATGACCCAGCCTAAATACCCGGATGGCAATTAAGTAGTAATTCATGATATCCCCCGAAAATCGATTTCGATAATTTTGTAATGCTTGATAAACTGGAATATAAAATACATACCCCATTTCTAAGGGAATTTCCAATTTCCATTCACTGTTTTTGTCAAAAATAACGAAATCACAAATTTCAACAATTCACTCTATTTTCTCTTTTGATATCCGACGTAAAAGATGTCTGATAAATCTGAAGCAAAGTTTTCCCATAAATACAAGAACAATGGATGCAAGGGCAAGACATCCAATGAAGAAAACTAATACATCTAGTAGATTGCGTTCAACAAAGCTTAGGTTGACAAAATGCATTTGATACTGTGCTCCACCGTATTTGAGTAAGTGATCAATCCAGAATGCCGCCTTCTTTGAAGGAGTCATCGGTCGATCAAGAAACATGGCCGATAGTCGCTCCATGTTACGCTTGTAGGAGTCATTGGTGATAACGTCACGGAGTGCATCGTGGATCTTGTTCTCTGTCAGGATGAGCTTGTCGATGGTGATGCCGATCTCGTGAGCGCTGACCTTAGCGCCGGTGTCATACTGGTCACCGTGAATGGGTACGACCACGATTGGCACAGCATGGTAAAGTGCTTCGTAGAAGCCATTGTTTCCTCCTTGATACATAAATGCACGGGTCTTCTCATGACCTAGAAGATCGTTTTGCGGTAACCATGGCAACGTATACACGTTGGGAGGAAGGGTGATACCCGATGGGATGGTCCGTAATTGGAAGATGACCTTTTGGGGAAGACGTGCAAAAGCATTGAATAAATCGTTTACGACTTGAATTGGTACTGAGGTGAAATAGGTACCCATGGTGCAGACAATGACTCCATCTTGTCCAGAGCTTTGCATGAAACTTTCTAGGTTATCTGGGAGTGGGTTTGATGGTCGCGTTGTAAGACCCCCTACAGGAATGACATTAGGCGGTATGGCGCACGGAAATTCCACTGAAAAATCAGTATTTATCAAAAACAATTCACTTCGAGCAAAAAGTTGATCTACTGAGGTGTCTGGTGCGATATCATATTTGTCTTTCAGATCATCATATGGTATGCGATAGTATACTCCAAACATTATTATAAATATGTGACCGATCGAGTTCTGAACACGTTCCTTGAAGTTCATTTTGTTGGAGAAACCACTGAATATTGCTGGCACGTAAGCTGGTGAATTGTCCGATCCAGATGAATCAGTTACAGTACATGGTGACGATATAGCTGATAAAGCAATATATGGTATATTAAACTGTTTGGCAATAATCACAGGGCACATCCAACTAATGTCATAGATAATTGCACTATAATTAGCACTCCGAAAATGATTCATGATTTCGACATCGCCCAGCACGGCGTCGCAATCGGCAGCCCTACCGTCTCTCATGACCTCCGTTAAGGTCCACATCTGTGCTGAAGCAGGCATGAAAGCACGCTCATTGAAGGCCTCAAATTGTTCATGAACTTTCTCCACTGGGATAGGATGACGAAATATGACAAACTCGAAGAGCTGTGAGTATTTCGGATCACTGGCCCGGTGTGCGTAAGCGTTACTGATGAGGAATGTAACATTATGACCCTGTTCAACAAGACGTTCACCTATTGAGGCTGCACATAAGAAATGGCTTCCCTCACCGAGGATAGCATTCATGAGTATTTTATGTCCACATCCAACTCGCGCCAGTGACACAGCTAAGAGCAACGAAATCCACCCAAACACCATCATCTTGCACTAACACGAAGTGTAAGCTACTCGAATTCCTCAAATAGACTGGCGAACAGCTTCAATGGCCTACAATCGAAATACAACCGAAAAGGTGCAAAGTGCACATTTCAAGTGGGCTTTTACGAACTTCTTCCTCGCTGCAGTGAGACGCTTTGAATGCGGAATATCTTCCATCGACGTCGGTTTTTTTAAATATACGTAATCACTCATCCGCGGCATTTATTCACACATGGATGAAAGGTACTTGATGATGAATGAAACAAGCGTTTTTGTATATAGGCCACGTGCTATAACACAATTATGACATACCTAACCAATTTTTTTTTTAATTTCTTTATTCACCAGTGTATTTTACATGAATAATTTCTTCTAAACAATTTTTCAAACAGGGTGACTAAATCACAAATTCATGTTGACTTTTGTTGATCTATAATAATGAATACATCACATATTATTTTAAGTTTTTCATGTACATTTTTATGTCATATTCTTGACATTATTTTTTTTCGGGGAAAAAAAGGTTCATCCCACCCTCACCACGGCGTGTGCCTGGGGAACCAACTCCCAGGCGATGTAAGAAATTAAACCGCAAAACACTCTTTTACAATATCATACTGGAGGTATATAGATACCCCACCTGAATGGATATTAATGGCCGTCTGTACTAGTCTGGACAGGGGGGGGGG
>BEXV01003121.1:0-14644 GCA_003118195.1 Hemicentrotus pulcherrimus | reverse complement strand
AGTTAGGCCACCTTTCGAGAAATGAAAATGACTTAGGCCGCTGGCCTAAGTTAAGCCTGGCCTAACTAAACCACGGTTTAACTTAGGCCAGGTTTAACTTAGGCGCCTTTCGAGAATACCACCCAATGTGATTAAAACGAACAAAATTGTATTCATAATGTTCCCTGTGGTACATTCGAATTTTATTTTAATGTTTAAATCACCAATTGACGCTTAATTACGAATGTCATATTTGTTCCTTTGGATATTAGTCAATAGTAAAAAAAAAAAAATAATAATAATAATAATACCTATACCATACATCGTAAAAACATTAGAACTGAATTGTATAAGCGTTATACCAACCTAGGGGGCACTGAATGGAACACGCGTTATGCTAAACTACAGGGCACTAAATAGTATAAGCGTTATACCAACCTGCAAAGCTCTAAATGGTATAAGCGTTATACCAAACAACAGGGCACTAAATGGTATAAAGTGTGTAGTTGCATCGGGCAATCACGTCATTTAGTGGAGTAATGAGGAATTTATAAACTAATTGCTCCATTCTCCCTTTCTCTCTTTGTCAATATCTGTCTCTGTCTCTCTTTTTATCCTTCTTCCTTTTCCAATGTACCCCTTCTCCATCTCCCTCACAATATCTCTTTCCCGCATCTGTTTCTTCGCCTTCTCTCCCCTCTCTCCCTCCTTCCTCCATCTCTCCCTCCATCTCTCCCTCCTTCTATACCTCCAACTCTTTCTCTCCCTCCATCTCCCATCCCCTCTCTCAATATTTCTCTCTCTTTCTCAGGGTGGTGTAGGGTACATGTGCATAGGGTTTCAGGACGCCACATCAGATGAAAGTCATGCGTGGATAGACGGGACGGACATTGACAACACTAACTGGTTTCCCGGTCAGCCCGATGGAACAGGCAGAGAGCACTGCACCAAGATGGTCTATATTTCCCCTGGTGATTGGAACGATGTGTCATGTTCATCCACCCAACAGTTATAGACATAATAGGGACTTTTAGATTTGCACGAAGACAGGTCCATGCTACGATCGACGTCCTTTTATTGCACTGCCTTGAATGGACGTCACACGTATCAGTCCACGCAAATCTAGAAGTCCCTTATGATTCAAGGTGATCAGGGGCGGGGTATAGCTGCAGCCCCTGATTTCTATTCCAAATTTCAAATAATCAGACAACTGTCATCTCATTTTGGATAGCGAGGTTGATGATTTAAAAACCCCGCTGGTTTCAGCCAGACCCTTTTATCTTTGTTATTCGCCATGGCTCATGATAATCACCCCAATGTTCGTATCGTAATGACAACGTGTTCTCGTTTTATAGAAAGGCCACAGTCAAATGTAATCAAATTTATCTGCGAAGTGCCTCTTTAAAAATTATTTAACTCACCTGTAATTAATAATTGTATTTCGATATTCAGAATGCGAATCACATACATTGTATATTAGTAGGAAGGACAAATATTATTGCTTAATTGTTCTACCTAGCAATAAGCAATGTATGCGATTAGCATTCTGAGAATTGACATGCAATTATCTGTAACAGGTGATTTACACAATTTGTAACGAGGCACTTATAACAAACAGTTGTGCATTAAATTCGATAACATTACAAAAATGGCCTATTGTGAAACTATATTGCGAGTGCGTAAAAATAAGACCAAATGTGAATAATGAGGCACGTCACCGCATGATAATATTTGTTGCATTGATTTGTACATATATACACCTCTATTCGAAACACATAATACTAAGTATGAAGACGTAGTTCTGTGCAGCACTTGAATTTATTGAAACTAAAGTTAGAGGTGAATATTGGAGTAGCAGCTTTAACTAATGTTAGTCAGCAGGCTTATCTTTGCTCGTCAATCATCAATAATTATCTACTCCCCCAAGCCAATACTCGACAACAGTTTATGCGAAGTATGCAAAATTATTGCAATTAAGACTTACCCACGTATAGTAAAATTGCTTTCAAATTTTCTTCATGTAAAATTAGCCTTATCCCATATCCAGACAAGAATTCACACATTTCAACGAAAATCGAAGATTTTACGAATTCTGAAAAAAGTCAGAACGAGTAGCATTGCAACAGCCCGTTTTCATTATACGGCTGGCTTTGCGTCTACTTTGCAGCAGCCAATCACATTCCGTTAATATTTCTGCTCCGTTCGTTCTTACGATTTACTCCAATGAGTACAAGACGAAAGCTGTAGTATGTTTGTTTTCGTTGCTAATTTCTCAATTTTGCATTATCAACCATCTGTGTACAGTTATAATGCTTCATTTTAAGTATATATTTATTATTTGCTATTTTTCATTAATGTTTATCTTTTCAATTCCGCCAGTGGCAACGATGAGAAAGATACTAAAACCTCCAAATCAAATCATTGAGGTAGAGGTTAATGCGATAAATATACAACAAAGTATATGCCAAATATATCCACATATAACACAATCGCAACTATACATGTATTTTTTAAAAATCAATATTTAGGCAATTTAAATAGCCGTGTAGTTATATTTTGAAATGTGCGATAATAAACATAACTTATTACTAATCCAAACATGATTTATATGGAATATGTAATAGGTAATACAATTGCTTGAAGTTAATATTTTTCGAAAATAATTGCGATCATGTTAAAGAAATTTAGTTCAAAATTTTCTTTTTACTGTACAACGTAGACGTTTGAACCATTTATTTCTTGTTCTGTTTAAAATAAATCATGTGTTTGCAAGAAATGTATACAGGGTTAAACACAATGACAATTGTCTTCTCCACTGGTACGAAATGTTTAAATTTTCTACATTAAAACCAAAAGCAATTGTACATTCATAGAGATCGTGCAAACTAGTTTGAGAACAGAAATACACATTGGAAACATGAGCTGGCGTTGTCCGTAATACACAACCATTTGCAGGTAAATAGTACACACTTAACCAAGGCGACCAAATTACAAGACATTAGCGGTTCTGTGCGAGGAAATTGATAATTTGATGCAAATATTTATATTACACACAAAAAAAAATTATCAACACATTTCGGCAAAACAGTCTTTCCTTACGATTGCTCTCTTTTGTACAAATGCTCCAGATCTCATTCGTCTTGTGACATCATCTGTCATTCATTAGTGAGCTAAGAAGAGACAGTGGTAATGTAGCTACACCAGAGGTGACCACCTGTTTACAATAAACCATACAATACCAACATATGAGTTGCTACGTCAGACGTTCTGTAGCATCACCCGGAAAAGAAAGGTAATGTGGAGGATATTGTATGAAAGAATACAATTTTTTGTGAGCATGTGCTGCAGCCGCTCGTACACGCCTAGTGTGACTTTGACTCTAAACATAACATCATGGTAAATCGGAAATATTCCCTAAATATTAAAAGTTAGACATACATTATCTACCCCTAACAAAAAGTTGAGTTTGATGTCATTTTTTACAAAGTTGATCAATCAAAAGCCTGTTTAAAGCAATGGTACTTTCGGTATTATATTAAGATACATTTAGAGGTGTAGCATATTCATTAAAATAGTGAAGTGCTGAAAGGGACTTCAATTCAATATTTAATATTTTTCATGAGGTGTTCTCACTTTTCTTGAATACTCCATGTATAGCTTTTAACAAATCAATCTCTCTCCTTTTCTTTACTTTGGCGTATTTGCCCTCGCAATCATATTGAGTATGATGTCGATGTTTTCATCTTTCTCCAGAATGGTCGTCAGATCGTCATCACGTGATTCAAGGTAAGTCAGAGATGAGTCTATCACTATAAAGGCGTGTATGATTCTCCCAGCTCCATTCTGTAAAAAGAAATTCATAACACTTTTTAGTCAACAGTTTTAATAGAAACTTACTTTACCTGAATGGAGGAGTCGCATTTTGGCCTTTTTCAGATAAGAGCACAGGGTATAAATCAGAATATATATTTATGTGTTGTGTTCCTGTAAAGTTTGTTCCGCACCACATCTCTCATTAAAAATAAAAACAGGATCACAAAGACTTCGTGAAATCAAATGGTGGACAAGGCTATTGATATTACATTTCATTAATTTTTTCCAAAGTCATTTCGATCGTGTGCTAGTTTTAATAGTACTTCCAAATATTTCTCAAACTTACTGTTTGGACGGCAATTTGATGCATGTTGAGTATGACGTCATTCCATAGCCCCGATTCCTTCATTCTTTCCACAGCCTTTGTGACGTCACGTTGAATCACATCGATTTCTAAACGTTCAAGAGATCGTTTGTTACGTTTCATCCATTCGATCAGTCGCTCGGGTGAGGGGCTGGGCAGAGACGTGAATGCGGAGATGATTGACGTGTCATAGAAAATACTGGCTTCTGGAAGGGATCAGTGAGTCATTAGATACATCCATTAACAAATATGAAGGAAAAACTTCTGGGCCCAAAAGTTGCTACCAATCGCAAAAAAAAAGGTAATGGCCAAATCAAGATCATCGTTGCACTCAAATATTGCTGACTATCAACCAATCAGAATCGTTGTTTTAAATTTGCAATTTATTACAAACATTTGTGTAACGGGACCCGCTCGCAGAAATTTTCAAGAAATTAACTCGAGGTCAAGGTTGTCAAAAAGACTGTCCCCTGAGAAAGGATCAATATACTTATGGACAAGTCAAACATACGTCGCATACGTTGCCAAATCAATGCACACAAATTAACATAATAATAACATATTTCTATTCAATGTTTTGTCTGATTCAAGACTCAAGTAGGTCGATCAGCTCGATGCACTCATCAAATATACATGTACTGGGATTATAGGTGCGGTAGGTAACTTATGGAATAGAATAGCTTAGACTTGCCCTAATACCTCAATAAAGCGGGGGAAACGCATCTTGTAAGCCAGCATGGAGCAAGATCTTAAAAAATTTCCAGAAATAAACTTAATATGAAATTTCAATACCATTATATTGCGTATAGTCGTCACACGTTATAACAAACAACGCATGTTAGTCATTTGATTTCAGTTCCGTTCTTAAAGCATTATGTGGTAACAAGTTAAGAATAGCTCACAGAAGTCAAGTTCGGTTGATGAAATACGTCATTGTTATGGCACATTTCAATAAGTAACTACAGGGCTCTCATGGGGAATTCGACACCGTTCGGATGTTTACCCAATAACAGGTGTTTTCAATCACCAGGGTTAGCCTTGAGTTTTATGACCATTAGACGTTATGTAATGCTTTGCTTTTCCTTCGCCCGAAGAATGTCCGAGCATGCTCCGAGAGACTAGGGGGTAATTCTTGATGGGCCAACGGTTTTGTTGTGTGCAGATTTGTACTCCCATTAATGGTATTTCCACCAAGTCTGGTGTCAGCGAATTACGGCTTTCTGCACATGGAAACTGACTTCCCACTCCCTTTAAATTTCCAGGTCACCTGGGTGCCTATGTATCGGCATAGTCGACTTTGACAGTCCGGGGGAAAAAAATAATTAGCATTAATCATCAACCAAACAGTCTTTTACAAGCTGAAAAAAGTAAAATCTGTGACAGGATAAACATGTGGAAATTCTAGCTGTGGGCACGCGTTCAGATTTTCGACACAATTCATTAGATATTCCATTGACTGAGATATTACCTATAGTCTTTTCCTCGTACTTCATACTTCGACCCTTAGCTGATTTCTGCTTCCTTTGACGAATCGATACAAGAGTGTAAAGATATGGATTAAGAGACGAGTTGACGGGTAGCACAAAGACTGCTGTCCATGCGTATACCTTCAAAGTAAAGAAATATATTAAACGTTATAATAATGGAAGGTACATTGTATAGAATTTCAAATTATCTCTCAGATATTCTCATGACGTCAACAAAATTGGACATCGTTGTGCTACTTCTGTAACTACAAAGCAGTAGACATTAGTTGATCTTTAAGCAAGTCAGCTTGAATTTTTAAAAAACATTTTTCTGAATCAATGTATTTCCACTTTAATACGGCCTGATCTTTCCACCAAATAAAAAAAGTAATCATCTTCCCTACGAGTGACGGCTGATAGCCCGTGGTTTGACCAACACTCTAAAAGACCGACCAACACATCCCCCCAAATAATCATCCGTAAGGGCTAAGTGATTTGCCCTGACTTTGTCTACGTCCACATTATTAGAAGTGTGGTAATGGAAACTCACCTGTGCAGATATTGTCAGAGTTCCACTTGCTGACATCAAGCCCATGACGATGATTGGTAACCAACAAACAAGGTCTGTACCAACAATAAGCGCCATCCTAGATGCCAGCTTGATGTTTTCAGCCACTCGCGTATCCTCCTCAGATTTGTTTCTTTTCCCGACGATCCGCTGCTTCGACATCTGAAACATGCAGTAGATGGAGATGTAACATAGGAGGGTCACCAGGAACGCCACGAAGTTGACACCAATGAACAAGGAGATGGAGTAGTGCCATCCTGCAGGACGATCGACTGTTAGGGGTAGAGCCAGACAGACACCTGATTGACCGTAGAACTTCCCTTCGACGAAAGCAGGGATGAGAGTTGGTAGAATGCCAAGGAAGGCGGCGAGGGCCCAGATGATAAGCTCAACTACTCGAGCACCACGAACAGAGAGGTGTAGTTGCGGTTTAAATGGCGCCACCACATGGATACACCTATCAATGCTTATGATCGTGATCAGAAACACTGAAGCCTCGCTAGAGACAACAGAAGTGATTCCTGCAACCTTGCACAGGATACTGTTCTTCCAATCATCAGCATGAGCAGCATAGTTCCCTTGATAATAGACATCAGCTGACGCTATTGCAATCATGTACAAACCCATCAAGAAATCAGAGACGGCTAGGTTGGTGATCAGACTTGATTGGACGGTTGTATGTCGGTCCCATCCAGATTTTATGAGTCTATAGCCAACTACAAGGACGTTGCCAATGAAAGCACTGGTCCCGAGAATCCAGATAAAGATTCGAAGGATGTTATTGGCCATGAGATCTTCACACGACGAGAACTGGTCACGTGGTGCATTGCAGTTAGGGGAATCCCCCAAACCCGCCAGGCAGCATAGAAGATATTTGTCAGCATACCTATACATACATTTAAACAAAAACATATATAAGCAATCATGTTGGTAATGGTGTTTTAGTTCATTTAACACTATAAAAATGCTAACTCTTATATAAATGTTACACCAACCCCAGTTCTATCCAATATCTAGATTGTACAATTTACAGAAGACAGTTATGAAGAAGGAATGCATGGACATGATTTTGAAGATGCACAAATGATACAAACAGAGATAATTCAAGAAAAAATCGAAATCCCTCACCCATGCTCAGGCTCCCCTACCATCACTTAAAAAAAAAAAAGTATTCAAATGATTTTATTTCTCATGCAAAACATAATACAATGAATAAGTAAGTATATTACCAAAAATACACAATGGAACGATAAATATAATAGAAATAGCACGAGAAAAGAGGAACATAACTAGAAGCAGAGCTTGTTGGAGTATTAGTTCCTCAGATGCTGTTTTACAAAATATCTTGAACAAAGTATTCTTATTACCACCTCCATGACATCCATTCCAAGCCCAGAAATTTACATCTGTCGCAGACCGTGCAAAAAAGATCCCATTCAACGAATCCTTTTCTTTTCTCTCTACAAGGAGTCCATATTGAAATGGATACCCCCCCCCCCTCCCCTTCATTTCGAGTTTCATGTCTGCTGTCTTTTATCAATTTGGCGTTTTTTTAATACCAACTTATAATTTCGACTAATATATTGTAACTTTTAGACCTACAATGTTTCTAGGTTCTGTAAGCCTGTGAACGCGCCAAATTCAGTATCGCCTGATTCAAATATCAATGTATTTCGAATATCCCTGCAAAGAAATACAAACAAACAAAAATACTCATTTATAAAAATACTAATTATAATTAATACAATGTATAGAACAAACACTTTATTAATTAATCGAACATTAATAATGCAGACATATTCAGGATGAGTGAAAACTCAGCAACGATGTCACCAACATAGAGACGAATATTCTTTTCAGCAGTGTTAGGGTGACGTTAGTATAGTCAAAATGCTTTTTATAGAATTACACTATTCTTATTTCACTTGAAAACATTTTCTACCTATTCAAAGCAAATAATTATGCACATAATTTTTTTTTTTTTGAGTAATGTAAAATCATCCGCTTTACAACAGCTAAATTAAATCAAACAACGTGTACTATGATACACGAAATGTGATATTACTCAAGCCTCTTCGTTACAGGATATAATTTTTTTTCTTTTTCCAGAAATTAAATAAATGTGCTCACAATTCTTGGAGTTTGGTGAGGTTATCAAACGTTCCTTTTTCAATCATCTGTAGAGGATTGTTAGAAAGGTTTCTGAAGAAAGAGAGAGAAATAGTTATATAGAAAAATTACTTATTTTATGATAGGGTTCTATTGGTAATATTCGTTTTTACCTCTTACTTGGATTATTGCATATGTTTATGGATCAGGATTATAATGATGTATGAATCGGTATGTATCCCAAAGAATTGTAATAAATGTCGCATAGATAACCAACTTTAAAGATTTTGAAAAGAATGGGCATATAGATAATTACAACTAAACACAAATTAATTTACTGGATTAAAAATGGATGCATCCTTGTTATAACCTTCACATGGAGAACTGGGAAAACTTCCATACACTCATTTTTAAATGTAGTACAATATAATAGCCTGAAAATTCTTAGACGCACATATTTATTCAATATAATGCAACATTTATTGAATATAGATAATAATATTAGATTTACCATCAATTATTAATTATTATTCATTGTTAGTATTAATATTAGATTGAACATAAGAAGACATGGAAATGTAAAACTAGCATTTGTTAACAAACATTAATTACCAGATGAATGGAAAATACGGATAATTTAAAGAGAAACTTACAAAGTAACTAATCGCTGTAAACCTCCGAATACACCTTGAAATAACATGTGGATGTCATTTAATGCGAGATCCCTGACAGAAAATGGGAAGACAAATAATAAAGGATATAGGCTAATTTCGTAATGTTACCATCATTTATATTAAAGTGCCCCGATACGAATTATTTCATTCACCTGTTTAGGAATAATAGTATTTCAATATTCATAATGTAATTTGCAAATGTGACGTTTTTTTTTAAATAGGGCAAACCATAATGTTTGTCCTACCTATCGACAACTAATATATGCATTTTAATTCTGACTACTGGAATACATTAATTCGTAACAGGTAAATATCATAATTTGCACAATTACCATTATATCCAAAGTTACTTTCATTAAATTGTTTTGTCATTACAATGGCTTTACATTCATCACATTAAACTACAAAGTAAAACCTTTCATATCAATAAAATGGTGCGTACAGTAGAAACATTTGATCTGATCATTATCGGGAAGAAAAGTTATGTAATAACCTAAATAAATATTATAATCCAATGATGAAGTTCTTGACAGATACCCTGAGCTCTTGAGATAAACGTATTCTGATTTAATTGGATTGACGGTTAATTTTGGACTGAATAGATTAGTTGCGTAATGTAAGGTTTTTGAGCCTTCAGAGTTATAAATGTAATAACAATAGTACTAAAAATGAGTAAAGTATAGTAACGTTAACAACATAATCAGAACACATGGGATTTTTACATGAACAGATATTTTGTCTTGAGTTTAGTTTGTAATACTTACAGGTGCAAAATATTTGAACTTTCTGAAAATGATCCTTGTTCAATCTCTGAAACTCCTGATTTTTCAAGGGCACTGTATGAAATATAACGAAAATGATGTGTATATTTTACAGAAACAAATGAATCGTAAAAGCAAAAATTGCGATGTTCATGAATACGATTCAATTGTAAGAAATAGTTGACAAAAAAGGATATGTTTGTTTATCAGATTTGTTAATATCGATGTCATCACTCTCATTATCATCGTCATCATCATCATTATCATTATCATCATCATTACATCATCGTCTTCATCATCATCATCGTCGTCGTCATATTCATTTTCATCTTTATCATCATCATCATCATCATCATTATTATCATCATCATCATCATCATCATCATCATTATCATCATCATTTTCAATTGTTGTTTGACATGTAGTTGTTAAAGAGCATCAAAGTCCCGAATGACTACTTAGCCGGTAGTAATGGTAAGAGTGGTGGAGATGGTGGCGGCTGTAATGTTTGTGGTGGTGGTGGTAGTAGTAGAAGTTGTAGTAGTAGTAGTAGTAGTAGTAGTGGTAGTAGTTATAATACATTAGTAATAGTAGTAGACGAAGTATTACATAATTTACTGTGTAAATTCACTTACAGTTCAACGAGGAAAGGCAGCATGGACGGTACGATTAACCCATTCTCATTCGCATCTGTTTCCAAGGCATTCACGATGTCTCTGGTACCACATGGCTTTTCGCTCTCACAACCAAGGGACCTAAATGATTTCAAAGATAATTGTAATGATTCTGTCACAAGAATGGGAATGTTACTGTCTAGAGATGGCATGAGCAACCGAAGCAGGGATGGAAGATGTTTCATCTTCAAGGTAAGACCGGAAGACTCAAACTCTATTATGACAGGCATTACAAATAGATTAAAATAGAAAGTATAGTATCCCTTAATGTTATATTTGAATTCAACGACTTTAAAAATAATAAAAAAGTTGGACATATCTTCTTTCTTTTTAAGTGATGTTCAATTTCCCTATATACATGGGGTTTTATCAAATAGTCTACATTTGTCTGGAAACTTCAAATTGCCAAATATCTATAGCTTTAATGAACGATTAAACTGGTTGTCATGATAAACCTGGTATACATGCGAATATCTCTAGTTTTTAAGCTTTAATCACGTGAATACGGATTCATAGTGCGTGATAAGCATTAATTCTATCCCTTTCTACGATTTTATTCGCGGGAAACTGTCAAATAAATGGTATAAACAAAGTAACCAGTTTTTACAGTTTTCTAAGATTCCTCGGTAGAGATGTGATGCTTAAGGTATGAATGTGACAGGTGAATGAAAGTCCAGTACAGGTGCATCCCTCTGAGCAACCAGCTATTGATGGTGAGAAAGAAAGATTGGTGAGAAAGAGAACCCTATCAATCAGTAATGCTTTGATCTAAGAATATAGTGCAATACACATAGTTGCGTTAATTTACCATATCATATTAATTGAATACCAACATGTTGATGTCACACCGACAAGGCCGACACAGAATCACAACACATCGATCATTTTTGTAGTGTTGCTATGTCGGGAGCCGATACAGGCCCGACATAAACCGACGATGATAGTTCCCCGGATCAACCCCGATAGCCCACATATTTAGATGAACATGCAGTACAGCTATAGTTTCTAATCTGTATATTGGGATTGGCTTTTAAGCTAGGCGATTAACAAGGAGCAAGGTAGTCATGTAGAGGAGTGGGAGGGTAGGGTCTGAGAGAGAGAGTGGTAATTTGTTGCCTCTCCAAAATCCCTTCTCTCCTTTTATTTATCCTTGATGTTTTCCCTGTTGATGGATGTTGGGGCACATCTCCAAAAGACCCCATTACAGTACTAGAAACATCACCAGGTGCATATGTCCGCGATTGCTTGCAAGCTTTAAAAAAAACCTCTGAACATTCCCCATCAGCCCAGGTCATTATATGGTAAAATCAGAACAATTGGAATTTTATCAACTAAAGATGAAGAGGTGAAGATATGAATGATAATAAATATATAGTAATTTGAAAATGGTCTCAATTTGTTAAATATTATACATTTCTTGCGGAATAAAAGGGAAATTGATAAATAATGATGTAAATAATAATGACTGAATGAAAGTTTACCATTGCTTAAAAATCAAAATCAAGAATTAATCCACAGAATACATCATCTTCACACCTACCACAATAGATCTCGTCATCTTGATCAGGGCAGTGTATGACGTCATCACAGACATGATCTGGACTGATGCAGATCTTGTTGCCATGACAACGGTATGACCCAGCTGGGCAATCAAATGTATCTAGTGAAAATAAACATTAATCAGTCATCAAGTATTACTGTAGTTCATGTAATACCCATCGAAGCATCACATGGTTCTGTGTGTATATGACAAGCGACATCCAGCTAAACGAAAATTAATAGTCAAAGACTTAAAGGCTTAGGAGACCCACGAGACCTACCAATCTGTGAAATATTTTGTCTTGAGCCTCTGATATCGAGAGCATTCTTGACTAGTTGTTAGCAGGTCCATAATACCTAAACCTTTGATCTCGAGAACCTCCGCTTCTGGTAAAGCTTATTCTTTTGATTATGTTTTCGGTTTACAGGGAATTCCCCCTTATTTTGCATGTGGATAGCTTAATTCACTACCACAAGCGGATAACTACCACGTCCCCTAATAATACTACAGGACCATCAGGCCATACCACATTTTTGTTCGTCTTCTCCTGTAGGACAGTCCATCTTTCCATCGCATCGATACCGTAGAGGAATACAGTACGAGTCTGGACACTTCATTGTCCAAGCTGGACATGTGTGAGTCCCTGGAATGGAAATATAACAGTATACATTCAATTAAATTCAATCAAATTCGAAAAAAAGTATACCTGCAAAAACCAATCTCCTTTTTTTTAGTTCGAATATTTTATCATTTTGGAACAGAGACAGATATTCCGGAACTATAGTTATAAACATCTTAAAATCAAAAGAGTTTTGTAGAAAATCTACTGTGGTTGGATAAGTACACTGGCAGCCCACTTGACAATCATTCTACTATGCATAATTTTTCTCTCATTGCCAAATAATTTATTGTTAAATAATCATTACGATAAAATATCACTTCATATCTAGATATTTACTAGCTTGAATTGAATTGTACACTATAAAGATTCAGGCAGTTTTGGAAAAGTAATAAAATGTTCGAAATAAGCGCGTTCGCTTACATCAAATTAACAATCATAGTTATGAACTCTGAGTTTTAATTAAGGAACGTTCGTATTTTATGACCAAAATGAAAATCGTGTTTCTTACCACACTCTTTGAGATTTGTGACGTCACGGCAGCCACTAAGTAACCCAACTTCATTGAGTTCGTACATGCAGATGGTATCCAGTGGTGCGCATGCGCCGCTATCACACTTAAGTTCAGTGTCCGAGTTACAGACAATATGTGGATTCAGGTAGTCTGGGTTAATTGAAAGAAGTTTATGTTGTTATCTAAAAAAATGTAGTGATTTTGATGACAATGGTACTATGAGCAATACACACAAAAAAATCCGAGGCCTATATAGTAACTAAAAAGGAAGATCATCACAAACCCGGACATAAGTAATTTGCAAAAGAATGATGCATCATCATAGTGTTCTTTAAGCCAAGAGATCAAATGGAAAGGCAACAGTCATGACTACTGGGGCACGTTGGTATGTGAATTTTCCTAAGAAATCCGGTAGCAAAAAAAAAAAATAATATTCATAAAAATCAAGTAAAAAGAAGAAATTAACCATAAAGTTAAAGGACTATCCTTTTTCGAATAAATATTCTTTCGTATTACCACACTGGTCTTCGTCCTCATTAGTCCTGCCGATACAGTCTAGCATGCCATCACATCTTACTTTGTTCGGAAACAAAGACCCATCAAAACACTGGAACGCTGAAGATGATAGCTCAAGAACTAAGGTAAAAAGAACAAATAATTTGATTTTCATTTTAAATAGTTTCAATACTTCAATCCTATGAGCGGATACACAATGAAAACAGGAGTGGAGTCTGTAGCGATGAAAAACAGGAAGCGGGTTGGAAAGGAAGGAAATGAGAGAGAGACGGATAGACAGACAGAGATAGATAGAGGGAGCGAAGGAGTGAACGAGTGAGGGAAAGAATGAGAAACGCGCGCGCCACAGAGTGAGGGGAAGGAGGAAGAAATTGTCATTCGAATACTTCATAATTATCCTCCTTTTACATACATTAACTACAAATATACGTCACACTTGTTAGAAAATTTAAAAAAGGTTTATTTGAGAAATAGACCGGGGAAATGAAATCAAAAATCAAAAATCAAATTGTTACTTACCACAACCTACTTCATCTGAAGAGTCGTAGCAGTGTGGAACAAAGTCACACCTCTTGAAGATATCTATACATTGTCCGTTGTCACATGTAAACTCGGACTCCGAACATCGAGGATAAGCTGTATGGTTAAGATTCAATATCGTAATCATGTAATCATTTTTCGTGCTACTGGTTTGATTTTTAGGCCTTTCCACACATAAGTTGTGTTATCTTGGTCACCCAATAACTTATTTATTGAATTATTTATTTATTCATTCCTTTTTTTTTTTTACAGCGTAGCATTGTTAGTTACACAACTGCTTCTCCAAACGGCCCTGTTTGCCTAGAATAAGTATACATATACCATACAACATTTTAGAAAATGAATTGCTAAGCTCTACATACACAACAAATAGTGATTTTAAGGGAAACTAAGAATATTCTATCAATGATAAAAGCAAATTTAAAAATGCGCAATAAAAAAAAGTAACCTTAAACCAAAATACAAACAAACAACAAAAACAGCAACACGAGAAAAAAAATGTCAATT
>BEXV01003119.1:17232-33145 GCA_003118195.1 Hemicentrotus pulcherrimus | reverse complement strand
CACGTCGAAAAATACAATACACAGACTGTCCGCGCAGTAGTCGCAAGGGGGCGCTAGCGGGCATCTCATTAGATGACGTCATCGGTCTAGCCATATATGGTGATTTTCATGAATGAAACTGTTGCGCACGCGCAGTAGCTACGCCTAGGCTGTGCGAGCTTGCGATACATCAAAACCGTGACGATAAGCTTTCGAATGCTACCAAGATTGGCCTAGTTGGACCTTTTCTTCGATTTTTTCTGGATTTTCTTGTCTTCAGCCTGAAAGCCGATATCTTGCCGATAGCTGAGTAATATCTGATATTTGGTAAGTTCTAATTTTGTAACAATTATCGTATGAAAATGCGCCACTGTGCGAAGGTGTTCGATATGTTGTTGAGTGTGAGAATTGGCATGTATTAAACGTATAGGGTGTTGGGGCTTCAACCGTACATACAATATGCATAGAATTGTATAGTGCAGACGCGGATATCGATTTGTTGGTCGAATCGGCGTGCGGGATCACAGCTCGGCCGCATGTGTGTGCGCGGCTCGCTCGTTCGTTGTGACCTCGTTAATTTATGCAGGCAGGTGCTGTGCTAATTTTAGAATCGAATGCAGTGGAGCGCTAAAAATGAATGGAGGTCAAATGCCATGCTCTTAATTGTATGCTGTGTTATGTATGTAGTACATGTATGCATTGCTACGTGCGTTGCTAGCTTTGAACATGTTGTGTAGGGGCCTGTAGGGTAATTGTGTAGTCTATGTAATCACATGTGTGCACATGCATGAAACTTAATGATTACATTTTGTGTGGGGTAGCTCTATGACTATGAGAATTAATGCAGCAAATAAGCTGACCACCTGAGCAATAATATGCATTTATTAAATTTAAAGGTGGGCCTAATACAAAGTTTCGGTATGACTATATGACTATGACTGAGGTCATGAATTTTGTTCAAATTAACATATTCAAAGCATGGGATCCTATATTATTCAGTGATCGTTGTCCCGGTCGAAATCAACTTTAAAGTTATGAAATTGTAAATAATAAACACTTTATTATGAATAGATATTAATTGAGCTATGTTTATTGACTTAAATCTGCCGATCAGCTAGACCCTATTCCCGTTCGGAAATTATATACAACTACATTATTCTGAGATTTTCATGGTCGCAGCTACCATTCATTGTTTGTACGCGTAGGAGCTTTTTTGAAATTCATCAACATTTATTGGGATCGGGAGCACCACCGATAAATCTTTATATTCAATTTTTCTCGAAAGCAGAAGTGCTTTAGGGTCCGGGTCTAAAATTTCTAGTGCTTTTGATGCACAGGGGCATCCTAATATATCAAAATTGTAAAGAATCACCATCCACCCAATTTTCAAAATGTCTCAAAACTTTGTAATACCTTTAATGCAGATAATTAAATGATTGGTATTAAATAAGTCAAAAATATAGGCCAAGTCTAGCTAGGTCTATATATATATATTTATTTTGTGTGTGTGTCTTTTGTGTTTGTTTGTTGTCATTGTTGTTGTTTTTTTTTTTGGGGGGGTAACACATTTGCTTAACTAATTAATTTATTGTTCTTTCCAAATTCTAGATCTTGATGTGAATGGGAAAGTCTGGGAGATCTAATAGAGCTTGCTTTAGCTTTCATAATAATTTGTTTAATGTGTTCCCTCAGATGAGATNGTACTGGTAATGCGATTGAATTGTGAAAGAAAAGATGTGGAAAGGATAAGAAACAGTTGATCATGTAGCATGTAAGTTTTGGTGTGCACTGCAAGGTTCTGGAGTCATCAAAATCATTAAAAATTTGACCGAGTCTTGGTAAAGTAACTAGCACTGTACACAGAAAGCTATATATGGGACAACACACATGGTGTCAGGGATGGTACTACCTTGATTTCCTTGTCTTTCTATGCTCATTACTCAGCCAGTATAAATTTTCTTTCAAAATTGTTGGGCACATGTCACTTATTTGTAATCTTGAACATTCAGTGTAAGTTTCGTTTGATTCTGTGAAAATTAAATTCTTTTTTTTTTACCAGAACTGGAGTTTCTCTTAAACTCCAGTTCTGGTAAAAAAAAAATCTCACAGAATCAAATGAAACTTGCACTAAATGTTCAAGATTACAAATAAATGACATGTGCCAAACAACTTTGAAAGAAAATGTATACTGGCTGAGTAATGAGCATAGAAAGACAAGGAAATCAATGTAGTACTAGCCCTGACACCATGTGTGTTGTCCCATATATAGCTTTCTGTGTACAGTGCTTGTTACTTTGCCAAGACTCGGCCAAATTTATTATGATTTTGACGACTCCAGAACCTTGCAGTGCACACCAATACTTACATGCTACATGATCAACTGTTTCTTATCCTTTCCACACCTTTTCTTTCACAATGCAATCGCATTACCATGTACTAAAGTTTATCTTTTGAAAAAATATTACATTTTTTTTAAAAGTCAATATTACCCGAAAATGAATGATAGACTAGATTGAATTATAAATGGAAAACTCTTAAGAATTATTCAAGGATATAAAAAACTGCCAAATGTATATGATAGCACAGTAGTATTTCTGAGTTGTTATAAGAAAGTAGGCTTATAATTTATGAAGGTTTTTTTTTAAAAATAATAATAATAATACATAACATTTATTTGGCGCTTAATACTGATGTTTCTAAGCGCACAGTGTTCTGATTAAGAGAAGACTATAACCCGTTGAATTAAATTAGAAGAAAAAGCACAAATACAAAAGTAACATAGATAAGGTAAGAAAAACAGTGGCAATCAACTAAATAAAGACAAATATGGTGTGCACCTCCATTGACCAAAGCACAACTGCAATTTACAATTTGAAAAGATAGGTTTTTTCTAGAAATTTAAAAAGCAAGTTAGACATGTACATGCATATGTGCAAGTCAATTTGTTTACCTGCTGCTGCGTGAAGTAAAAGAAAGGAAAACAGTTGCATGTTTGATTCTAGCTAGAGCTTAGAGTAGAGCAGACTAGGATGGGAATTCCATTTATTTCCTTTTGTTAAAAAAAAACTTTAGATATATGGATATATTTTTAGGTGTTTTAACCCAAAAAATAAATAAATGGAAGTCCCATCCTCTTGTTTTGCTAAAAATCAGACAGGAGATTAAACAATTTTTTTTTACAATGATAATTATCCTAATAACAAGTCAGTCAATTTACTTGTAGTGCACTTATGTTCCCCCTTGGCCCTCTAATATTTCATTCATTTATTCAGTTATTTACCCTACAGCTTCAGTGACTATTTATTTCTATTTTTATACAGGCCTGTCCAAGATGGAGGAGCATCTGAAAGCTCTCGGTATGATGTGCAGGATATGTGGAGAAGTCGTCAGTTCTTCCAAGAACAGGTCGAGGTTGGACAGATCCAAAGCAGAGTTATTGGCCATCTATCACATCAATTTGGACGATGAGCATGGCGATAGTATTCATCCCTCTATCATGTGTAATAAATGCAGGTGAGTTTCAACGCTTGCAGTACACATAGCTTTGTTGGTCAAAGTTATACACAATTATTGATATTCAAGATGTGCACCCTCATACAATAACAAGCATACACCAATGAAGCTTTACCTAATGAATAAGACATTTTTTGTGTATTAGCTTGGACTGATTCATGAGAGGAAAGTCTAGCAAAGTTCAGTAAATTAATCTTGCGTAGAGGGATGTTGGTGTCTGTTTTACACTAGTGCAGCAATTAATTAGTGACACAGCCCAACAAATGTACATGCCCAAACAAACTTGGCAATGCCCAGGGTTACATGTCAATGATGTCATACATGTACTTGTACATTAAAACAAACATTATTTTGTCTTTATTTTTTATTCACGCACACAGGCACCAACTGCATCGATCCTACCAAGCCATGCAGCAGGGAAAGCAGTACCAAGGGAAACTCGCCCATTTGCAGCTTTTTTCAGAGCACAGCCCTTCCTGCTATGTCTGTGATGCCCATGCAGCACATAATTCATCACTCCTGCCAGAGTTCAAGCCTCCGCCTCCACCTCCATCCCCATCTGTCTCAACCACCCCAGTGTTAGGGCCGACAGTAGCAACTGCCACCAAAGAGCTGTTTGCCGAAAAAAATCCTGGACCAGGAACTAGCTTCAAGAAAGTCTGGAATGCAAAGAGCAGTTTGAAAGACGTTCGAAGAGATTGGGCAAGGAAGAGAACACATGAAGCTGCTTCGTTCATCAGTGACTTCTGTGATCGTCAGAAGGAGAAAAAGAATGATCTCCTTTTCTTCCTTCTAACAGAGAGTCTGCAAGATAGCAATGACCCAAGATGTAAAGAGGTATGTTTAATATCATTTTGATATTATAATACACTTCAATTGTCTAATCCCTGGATGAAAAGTACTGGTTCACTGTACATTTATTTGATCAGATCCTCTTACCTAAACGATTGAGAGGTGAAAAGTGATGAGTTATTAACTCCTATCATGTTTTGTAAATTGAGATTTGATGAATGCACTTTGAAACTCTCGTCAAATCTCTATATAGCATAGCACATATGAGTCTTCGTATTTTTAACCAAGGTTTTAATCTCAAAAAGGTGAACAGAGTATTGTTCATATAAATTCTTTACTTTGGTGAAATTGGCATATATTGTAGCAAGATTACATAACTTTGTTGCTGAGGAGAGAAATTAATTTCAATGGAAGTATTGCAATGATCTACATGTAATAATTTAGAAATTTGACTTATGTAATGAAAAATTACCAAAAGATTGATAATTGATTATTCCTCTTGATATGCAGATATGGCAATTTACTTACATCTTTTCTATTTTTCTACAGGTGATGTCGACATGGAATGACAAGAAGGTTGTACTGACTGTTGACAACTGCTTGGCCATGAGAGTCACCACAATGACATCGAAAACTCGCTACAAAGAACAGTATGATGCACTCAAGAGCTCTGGCGTCGACATATTGAAACCCCCTCACCAGCTTACAGAGTGTGAGAAGTCATACATGCCTGGCAGTGTTCGTTTTCGGATGGGAGGGGACACAGTCTACACTCACCACACGCCTGTCAAGGAAGGCAGGCAGGTGGAGTATGGTGGTTCATCGTACGAGCCATTGGACTTGACGTCTCCACATAACCCTTTGGTTGAGATTCCGTTCCCAAATCTCAAAGGAGTGGCATGGCCGTACGGGCATGCATTAGCAAAAACTCTGGAAGAACTTGACATTGATATTGCAGAAGGACTCCTGAAAGTTGGACTTAATCCTGAAGAGAACTACGAAATAACGACCACCATCAAGGACGGTGCAGATGGAATGGGGGACATCTCTGTATTCAGGGAGGCTAGAGACCGCCTTCTCCCTGACAAGGCCTTCAGGGTTGCATTCGCGGTCATCAAGTGTGAGGTTACCCTTGGGGACGAGAGGTTGACCGTTTATGAACCGGATAAGCCTGAATCCACATTTATCACCCGTCCTCTGGTGGAGGCAATTGCAGACGAGAACAATCGCGCTTCATCGATTCTTCTCCTGGAAGGGATAGAGTGCGAGAGGGCTGCACTACGAAAGAGTGGACTTTCAGTCAACATTGGAAATTCATGGAGGAGGCACAATCTTCGGTTTTACAATTCCATGATTGATGAGAAGCTTGACAGGGCAGATGGTGGCCTCCAGGGAAGTGGTTCGAAATTCCTATGTACTTTGTGCCATGCTACCCGAGAGACGGCTAAGTCGGAACTAGGCAGTTTCAGGATCACCAGAACATACGAGGAGACGGATGCCATAGCAAACTACATACTCATCAACCCTGATGACCTGTCTCCAGCCCAACTTGGCGAGATGTCACAAGGTGTGAAATCTCGTCCAGTCCTGCAATCAGATCCGCGAGAGAAGTTGATAGATGCAACCCACGCGGACATAAACATTGGCTCGTTTTTTAAGAAGCTGATCATATGTGAGACCGCCAGAATCCAGACATGGGAAATTCGACAAGATGTGAAGGAGAGCTACGAGAAAGCAGAGAAAAAGTTTGATGATCATTTGTTGTCTACACTTGGACTAGGACCCTCCTTGATGATGCCTGGTAATTTCGCGCGGGCATTGTTCGCCTTGAAAAACAATGACATTGTCTTGCAGCTAGTCAAAGATGAGGAAAGACGTGAAAGGCTGAAAGAAGTGTTGGTCCTGTTCTCTCGCCTCCGGTCCGTATACAGAGCACACCACCCCAAGGTTGACGAGGTGAAGGTCTACAAGGTAAATGCAGTCTCCATGGGGAACCTGTTGAAGACTCACTTTGCATATGTCTCCTGGCCTAATTATCTCCACAAAGTCATAGAACATGTTCAGGAGATCCTTGAGGATCCAAGCGGACCACAGACAGTTGGAGGGTTGAGTGGAGAAGGAAATGAAGCCTCCAACAAGCTCTTTCGCGATCTCCGTCGGCATTATGCTAGGAAGCATGATGTGACACAGAATCTCCGTGACATCCTGTGGGTACACTGGCTCTACACCAGTCCTAAAATTAGAAGATTAAGCAGCAAAACTACTCGAAGTTACCATTGCTCAAAATGTGACGGACTTTGGCACAACGCAAGGAGTTGCCCTGGCCCTTCTCCTTCTAAGGATGCTTGAAATGTTCATTGACCAATTTTTTTCTCCATAACTTCATGGTAACTTATAACAGATTTGTCAATACACAATATTATTTGTACTAGATGTCTACCAATGTTATTATCCTTACAGGCAGTGTTCTCATTAGAAGTAAGCAATACAGCACAAATATATTTTTTCTTCTTCAAAAGAATTCTACATGTATCAATGTACATGCAATAATGTATTGAACTCGGGTTTACTAAATTAATACTCTCAACGCAAGATTTTTTAGTTTTGTTTCAGGCAGTTTTATTTACATTACAAGAAAAATAAGGGCTGCTGTGACATTTTGAATTTTGTTTTCGCATTGCCAGTTCAAATGTGAATACATATTGATATAGGTACTTTTCACAGGATTTATGTTTTTATTCAATTGGGAAACCCAGCCAGAACTTTTTCTATTTTTTAGAAAGTTAGAATAAGAGAAGATGTGCTGGACCTATGATTTTTTTTCTTCAAAATCTTGCACTGGGGAATCTTGTTAGTTGTTATAATAAATATACATGTATGTTCAGCAGTACTATTTGAAGTCAAATACATTGCAGTTATATATCAATGAATGAATATCGATCCTGAACATGTAAAAGGTAAAACTTTAAAAATTGTGCACACTCTTCCCAGGTTCTTTAACTCTAATTTTTTTTTTTTTTTTAAACTATGATGTATCTGATAAATTATTTTACTTTACTGAGCTCGCTCACGCTTCTCACTGGTACATGTATAAGTATAAAACTGTTGTTCACCTGTTATTAAGGAACGAGATTAAATTCTTTTTATTTTGTGTTCTGTAGAACATTGAAGTACATCGTATTTTCCTTTTAAACTGTAGACAACTTAAGCAAAAGCGATACTCTTACTGGTTAAATCTACTAGGATGGAGAACTAACTGATAAGCCAAATTTATCTTTGGAACATTGATAATTAATTAATTGGGTATCGTGCATTTTTCGTTACACAAAGCTTTCAATTTAATTTTCTAGAAAATGTGAATTGTACTTTGTAAACTTACCAGTATTTATGATTCAAGGTTTTCAAACAGACATGTATACAAGAGATGACTTTAAGATACATAAGTGTATGCTGATTACATGTTTGATAATTAGCACATAGCAAGTATACCGGTAGTCTATTTTTTGCACTTTTTGCAATGGTAATCTCCTTCTGGGATTCTGGTTAGCTTTATACAGTGTATATGAAACCATTTCTGGCATTTTCTATTGCATTGTATCCATGTAGGGTCTACCTTGTCCCCAGAAGATGCAATGGTACATGGTTCAGAATCACATGACTCGGGTTCGAACGATCGATCTGTTAGTAATGAAATTTGCCTTGAGCTGCCACCAAGTACAAGAAAGGTGTTATCAGTATCACTAGCCAAATGATGAATAGAATGTCCATGAGTTGCAAATGTTTCGCTTGCATTACATGTTGCAGGAAAGGCCTCAAAAACTTTTGCTCCTAAGTCGATGCTGTATACAGTAGATGAAGCTTTTCTACTCTTCTCTTTCATTTCTTTCTTTTGATCCTGAACTCCACCTGCAACAATAATGACATTGTTGTGCACTGTGGTTGCATGAGAAGACAAGAAAACATTGTGTGTAGTTGGCATGCTTGGTTGAAGTGAAACTTCTTTCAGACTGAAGTTTTGTATTTCCTTATCTATTGTTAAGACGACAATTTCATTAAGGGCCTCACGATGGGTTGGCGCAGTCTCTTCATATACAACTCCTCCAATCAAAGCTGCGACAAACTCATTGTCCTTCTCCATTACTGTCACGGAATGGTATGCCCTTGGCTGAATCAAGGGCACCTTGATGTGTTGCCACTCGTACGTGTCTGTGTCCAAAATGTAAAATCTGCCATCCTTACAAGTTTGACAAAATCGTGAATTGTTGTAGTACCCTTTGTGTGTTCCCATAGATAAGCCACCAAATAGAAGAGCTTTGTTGGTACCGGGTAGCATTGTCAAAGTATGGCCACTTCTTTCTGTAAGAACAAATGGATTGTAGTTACATGTATGTCAATAAAATAGAAAAATTTGTATATATGTAAATAGAATAAAGAAGTGTACATTTGTTCTCAAAACGTGACTCTATCATTCTACATTGTCATAATTGTGCATTTTGCATGCAACATGTAAGGAATGTGTTTTATATGTACATGTATACACATATAAATAAATATATAATTTTTTAAAAATATTGAATTGGTATTTCTTAGAAAATCTTTGCTGCCCAAAGGCTGAATTGTTTGTAATATAACAGTGAAAGTTCAAAGAAATACAAACAATTCTTTTCGAAATCAGAAACACAGTTATATACTAGTATGCAAAACTTTCTCATGGATTGATGTCAAGTTACTTTTGGAGGAAGAAGAATAAAGAAATAAGTCGAGAAAGAATGGGAGAAATGAGATGGCGAAAGAGTGAGGGAGAAATATACAAACGAGGAAAGAGAAATGTGAGAGAGGAGGAAAGAGAAATGTGAGAGAGGAAGAAAAAGATATTGGAGACTGGGTAAGTGATCACGGAAATATTATTCTGAACTAGCTATGCGAGATGTAGTTCCATTTGATGCTCCTGAGTCATACCTGAAGGAACAGGCCCTGTTTGGTGTGGGATGTCTTTACCCAGCCTAGAAGGGACTTGGTGTTTCAGAGTTTGAATGTATGTTATCTGAAAAATCGGAGCTCCTCTTCTCGGAAGGGTTAATTCCTGGAGAATCATTAAATCATCCGTGCATCTATATTCCGAGAGATCGAGACCACCCCATATGATCTGTCGTTGACCGATGTCCACAACCGCTGCTCCATGGAGAGGTGGAAGAGTACCTCCTGCAACACAAAGATCGTAAACTGCGTCTTTGAACATAATTATACCCGTTCGAGAATTGCAATATAGAAGAAGGGCGTGGTCGGGGGTGTGTCGACCTAATAAAGATATTGAAACAAGATTATAAGACCTTTATGTACTTATCAATTGTAAGAGGCACACCTGGCCTAGCGACCCCGGGAATGGTGCGTCATTGGTCGTATATGCGAGTCAGATATCGGGTTACCATGCATGACGCACTTTGCGTCAACATTTTGACGGACCATTTAACTCAAATTAAATCAAAATAATCATTTGCTATGCTTTCTGCACACGTGGCATCGGATCAATTTCATAACACACATTACAACGTGCAACATGCCGTAGCGTAGGGAGGCCTATACTAAAATCTTACAGTAATTAATAGGCATTTCTGTTTGTTAAATCTGGGTTTGACATAGGCAACTCACACATTTCCTGACTCAAGAAGTGAAATTTAGCTCAAAAGTTGGGGATTCCTTTTACTCTAAATCCGCCTGTATTCAAATACGCATGAAGTTCTGCTCGAACGGATTAACAAAACTAATTACTAGCCTAAATCACAATAACTTAGAGTAAAAGTTTTTAATACGGTATGAAGAGGCTACCCCGAGGAGGCAAGAATATTGCTATAATGATTATTGTATTTATGTGAAATAAAGCAAACAAGTTTTCCATTTATATGCAACACTGCTTGATAAATATCACCCCCTCCCCCATTCAGTAGAATGGTAACGTAAGCTATGTTGCAATGGGGTAAACACAAGTTACAAACCATTTTTAATTGTTGCGTCAAACTAATAAAAGATTGATTGCGCATGCATGTTCATCACACAATCATGCATGATCTAAGTAGGAAAGTTCTTGAACCGCGCCCAATCGGGGTCGCACTAGTTGGGAATCAAACTTTACTTTTAATGCTCCAATCATATTGTTCTTATAGTCGTTTCGTAGTTTACACTCCGCCTTCCGACTTTGAAGGTGTTTATTTTTTATTTTTTATTGAAGAAGGAGAGTTTCAGGCAAGTGAATTTTATATGAGACCCTCCACGTGCCCACACTGGATAATGCCGGTCAGCTTTTATCATATTTAGGTAAGTATAGTATTGTTGATAGGTAAATTACTGACCCTCTCATGTGACAGTTTAACACAGTCATAATCTCAGAAGGAAAAACCAGTTTACCACCTGTTGAAATTTCCAACTGGTTCCAGTTAACTTCAACTGGAAACAGTTAGATTCAAAATGGAACCAGCTAAATTCAACTGGTTCCAGTTGATTCTAACTGGTCCATGATGCACATCAAGCGGATATTTGGTGCGACTGCATTTCATTTTACAGACTGGAACCAGTTGATAACTGTAGGTCTGTTTGTAAACTTCCAGTTGCACCAGTTGATAACTGGTCTGTTGGCATATTTCCATTTGGCCAGTTGATAACTGGTCTGAGAATTCCTACTGGACCAGTTAGAATTCAACTGGTCTGGGTCAACTGGCCCATTTCAATATACAGGGTTACCAGTTGGCTTCAACTGGTTTTCCCTTTTGGGATAATAGCTATATACAGTATATTCATTAATCATCAACCATATGATTTTCCGACAATGATTTATTGTTGTCCCCTTTTATTTCCAGAATGTGTTGTCCACGGATCGCAATAATAGTTAATACTGTCGTTAGATATTAAACAAAGGGAGGAGAGGAACCGTTTTAGTTATAACGCAGGAAAAAAAAGTTATCATTGGGATGTCGTCTTTTAATCAAGTTAATTGTAAAGTAGTCATAACATTTTATTCAAAGAAATCAGTAAGGTTTGATCAAATCCCAGTAAAACTATTTTTTATATGGATGGACGTGCGCCATGCCATGCCAGAACTTTGTTATTCCTGGCTCATTTTTCCTGAATGAGGTGTCATAATTATGAAAGGGCAGAAAATGAACTCTCTAGAAATGTGATTTTCTCTTTAAAATTGAAATCAAGTTATGATAAAAACATAGATAATTCTGGGTTTCTTTTTTTTTTGTTATGGGACGCACTATATATAATAGCCTAACAAAAATAACAAACGACAAGGAAAAGCATGTTTGTCACAACTTACCTTTCGTCTTGCACAAGCTGGCTTCTATATAGACGTCATCCTCATCAGCTTTTAGAAGGAACTCTGTTATGTTTGCCCCATCCTGCCAGGTCCTCTCCTCTCTCAATCTTGCCCCGCCAAATGTGAGAATACGACATTGGGAGTCACGGTCCTCTGATGATGGTGTGAAAATAGAACAATGCCCCTCAGAAGGGAAATGTTCTCCTAATGCCATCTCTAAATGACTGCGTTTGAGTGTGACTTTCTTTTTATTTTCCTTAGCCGCTTGTAATGGAATATATTCTAAATCAGAATAATTTAGGTTCGCCATGGTGAAAGTCATGAAGCAATATGTCTGACAAACTATAGGGGCCTTCGCCACGCCTGCATCTTCATGGCCTATTTTTTTTTTCTTTTGGCACGGGAATTTATGTGCATAGCATGTGGTTACATAACAAGGGATTACGGAGCAGAAACTTTTTTCCCGCCTTACAGAAATGCTGATCATGATAAAAGTGAACATACATGTAACCACTAAAATGTGAACTTTCCATCATGCTCCAAAACAGTAGGCCTACTAATTAGCGTCAGTGACTTGATTATTCATTTAGTTTTTCTTGTAGTAGTATAGTGGTAGATTAGTTTTTTAGGGTAGTGGTTCTATTTATTTTCTTCTCCATTTGGCCATTCCAGTCCTCCAACCCTGGCAGGCAACTGTTTACCACAAGTATATGTATCTCGATTCTCAAAAAGTTATGCTACTATAAAATGTGTTTCCATGATTGAGTTTTAATCAGGCCTGTTTTGATAAACATCACCACCATCATCTTTGGCATTATTTTTGTCTTCGACTTCTTCGTGATCATCAATGCGGCATCAACTCATTGTAATTATCATATCATTATCATCATCCCCGTCGACGAGTTAATTGGGCCGCATCATCATCATCAGTACTCCATGGAAGAACAGAGCCATTAGGTTAATGGCTCTGAAATGGACTATCCAACCGTTTTATCATTCTATCATTGTTATATCAGTCTTTGATTTTGTTATATTGTGTTACTGTTTGTTTTATGATGATTTTCGGAAATAAAACAATCATTATCATCATCATCAATAATCATTCTTTTGTTCCGACCATATCGCAAACCACTGAAAAGTTGAATGAAATTGTCCAACATAGATCATGAGGGTATTGATTTATCCTATCAACGATTTTGCATGTTTGGCACTTAATTAAAATGGCCAATCACGATTTTGTTTTTCCAGTTACTTCGTGACTCCGACACCCTCTTGATCGTGTTGAGCAATTTTGTACCTAGTATCGTTTTTCTTTCTTTTCTTTACAGTATTGAATAATTTTGCTCGCTCTTGATAATACAAAAAAAAACTTCCCAAACTTTTAAAAACAAGTTATTTGAAGAATTGGCCCTACAAGTTCCGGCCCGAGTTTAAACTAACAATCCCTGGTATAACCACTCTGCTTGGCTTTCCCGTTCATATAATTTTGCCTATAACAAGTTGAAAGTGATAAAAAAAAATGTTTCTATTATGTTCTTATGCAAGTATACGTTATTATGTTATCATAGCAATTAATGCCAAAAAAATATGACAAGTACAAACATGGGTAAAGTCTTGGAAAATAACAGAAATAATCACAGTGCACAGATTTACGTTACAGTCTTCTTAACTTTATTATCAGATTGAACCTGGACCGATCGAGCTCCGATCACTTCAACAACTCTAAATTGAATTGGATTTAGCTAGGCCTATGAATTAAAAACAAACAAAAAAAAACAAACAAAAAACATGTACAGTGTATAATTATGCCCTTTACTAATATCAATAAAATTAATGAAATAAAACATTTCGTACAAACACAGTAGAAACAAGTAATAGTGCAAAACAATATATAGGTAATAACAAACTGCAACTGGTTGGATTATCAAAAAGTTACAAAAAGTTACAAAATTAAAAAAAAAAAAAAATATATATATATATATATATATATATTGACACCTATAAAATAATTAAATTACAATATCAACGGGAATTAACAAAAACGTGGAAAATGCAATGTAGTTTTTTTTTTTTATACAGACCTACATAACATAAATTGATTACATGCATAACAAATCATAATTATAAAATATGTTTACAAGACGTTTGAATATAAAGGATAGTCTTCATTTATCTTTGTAACATAAATGACCTGAAAACAACAACTGGGATGAAAGAAAGATAGATTTTAAGTTAGAGTTCAATTAGCATCTCCTCCGGCCTACTTCCCTTTCTTTTTCCTTATTTTCTTCTAGCTTCTTATATTATTTGATCCAGTTAGGCTGGATGTAGCTAAGCTGTGCTATGTACGGCCATGATCAAGAGATGAGAAATTCAAATTTTGCATACTGTAGCAATTGACCAAAGAAGAAGTACTATTATTAGTAGGCCTAGCCCTAAACACCAAACCGGTCCCCCCAATCCAGCGACATCGAAATACGTCTACTAGTATTCACGCACACAGCGCCTATACGCTTTGGTTACATGCATGCATAATACCTCACATAAAATTGCACGATAATGATATGCAGCTAGCAAGAGAGCCTAATTGAGTGTTGACCCCTTATTCACCTTTGGGTATGCGGCATGGTCGAAGCAAGCAAGGTGCGGTTACCGTGGAAACCCCTTAACCAAAATCGCGCGTGTGAGCTACAAGCAGGTCACTCGATATCTGCCCGATATCAATGGTGCGACCGATCGCGATCCTTCATTTACTGCTCGCCTCTGGCTCGCCGGTGACTGTGCTAGAGCATGACGTCACGCACTCGATTGTCCAATGAGTACGCCCGCTTCTTCGCATCGCTCGCGATCTAGCTGTGTACGGTATGGTCGGTGCATAGTTCGACGTGCACGCTGAGGCACGGTCTCTGCGCTATATATCTAGACCTACTAATACTAGATCTAGTGTAAATAGATCTATGCACACATTTGTGTTTTCATTCATCTTCAATTGTCAACTTTCATAAAACAGGTCCAATAAAACTACGAACCTTAGTCTTTTCAAAAATTGCAAACCATCCTTTTCCATTTTTTTTTCTCTCTCTTTTTCTCGATCTCTTCGTCTTTCAGGAAAATTTCGACTACAAATTATACTTTCTTGGCTCTAAGGTGTCCTCGAAAAGACTTTTTACAAGGGGGAAGTATAGCGGGCTATGTGTATGAGGATTCATAGTCAAGACCATGTTTGTTTCCTTGTTTCGAGGCTAATGTCTAATGTTAAGGGAACTGACATGTATGGTGGGGGATACCTATCGGCCTTTGACCCCCTTTTGAAACCTAGATGTACAATTATATAATACCACGATAAGTACACAAGCTCAAAATATGACCCCCCCTGGGATTAACCTGTCTGTTATTAATTTTATTCATGTATTTATATTTTAAAAATGTATAGGCCTATACATATTCTTATCTTTGCAGCTTTGCCTATTTTTCTATTGAAGTGCATTTAAAAATGTGTGGCTCTCCGAGGAAGGAAGGGTTGGTTTTCTTTTTCAATTCCTTAATTGATTCTATGTCAGAAAGATCTAAGTAGTTTGTTACGTAACTATCCTAAATTTTCGAATATCCCTGATGCCAGCTATATATTGACGACAGAATTGAATAGCCAAGCTTCCCTATTCATTGACACTATGTTAGCAGAAACCACGCATAATGAAATGTATCACACCATTTTCTTTTCATGATAATATGGCAGGGTGCTATGAAGTGGTCATTGACATAAAACTTTATCAATAAATGATAATATAGAAACACACTTTTATATTTTTTAAAAAGTAACTGAAAGAAATTTTTACGGGCAGTCTTAACAACATTGGACTATGAAAATAATAATCATTGTATGTCTCGAAAGCGTAAAATAACCAGGGTGGTTGGGGCCCCTTTAAGCCACCCATTTATTTTTTTGTAAAGCACCACCACAAAAAAGAATAATTCTTCACCTATCATAACGGCAGCTTAACATCGCCCAAAACTCCCATATCAAAATAAATGGATTGATATTGAATAAAAAGATGAATAACTAATAGATAGGTTAATAAATAGATAAATTTATTAAAGTAAATTAAGAGGTTTGAGTTGTGGTCTGTCGATGATTGTATCATTGTTTTATAGAAAGTGCAATTGCCTTCGTGGTTTAGCAAGGTTATGTTAATAGAGATGCTTTAATTGTTCTATAAAAGGCAACAATTTTAAATTTATTTGCCCATTATACCAATGGTTCACATCAGACGGACCCACCAGTACTTAGATCCATGATCGACCCCCCCCCCCCCC
>BEXV01003118.1:30183-47728 GCA_003118195.1 Hemicentrotus pulcherrimus | reverse complement strand
GGGGGGGGGGCGTGGTTGAGGGGAAAAAACCAACCCTTTCTTTTGTTTTAGTGCTCACTTTCACCCCTGATTGTAGGGCAGCTGAAGCCGGTGTAATGATATGATTGCAGGAAACTTGGGAAGAACAGTATTCATCCTGCCGAGGGTACCCTGAGTTAAAATGACCAATGATAAAACCAATAGCCTTTTCACACAGCCTCCCATCCCAATACTCCCATCATGGTGATTAGTGGAGTGTTTCACTAAGACTAAGATTGACTTTCAGTTGGACTGAACTGCAGGGCGTATATGCCACTAGCTCCTCTTAACCATTCCTGGCATTTGTTTCTCAAGGGACTTACAAATTCTGCTCACAAATCTTCAGAATTAATCTTTTTTGATAGTTCATTGTTGAAGGAAAAAACATTTCCATTCAAAGTTCAAAGGATGTTTGTACTTTTTAGTGTACCTCAAATTTTGATCCATTATTTCTTTGTTTTCCCCTATTTCTACTCATGACAGGGTGCAGAATTCAATGATAAGCTTATACTAGAACTCAAGAAACAAGGTGAGACAATTGTGTGTGTGAGATGTGTGTAATTTTTTTTTTTACAGACATGTATCGATCAGATATGATTATTTACGTCGGGGAACCAACCTTTTAAGGCATCGTTAACAATGTTAAATCTGAGATGCTTGGCCCTACATGTTATCAGTCTCTGTGATATGGTGTAATATCATTCAAAATGATCATGAAGTGCCTCAAAAATAAAAAGCTTGTGTGCTGGTTTTTACCATACTCATTTTCCCCAATAGACTGCATTGTTTATATAAAAACCGTTAGGAAAACTAAAAAATGAAATTTCGATATCCAGTCATAAATATCTTGATAATCAGACAGGCGATCAGTTTGTAAAAGTCATGGAATTTCTGACTGACCTAAAGGTTTATAAATTATGATTGCAGCATGAGCTAAATCCTGGAGTTTTTTTTTCAGAATCTGAGGCAATGTTACCGAGTCACTTTAATGTCACCATCCAAAGACTTAAAAGACTTAACTAGTTTCTAACCTGGGTCTGTCTAAGTCGGTTTGTAGGCAAAGACTTAGAGCTGACTAAGTAAATGTCACGCTAGACCAAATTTCATCTCCCTATTAATGCCCATGTAGAAGGCATTTAGTTATTTAGACAGAAGGATTGTTTAGTGCACTTTTCTCAATGCAGTGTTCATTGCATGTTTTCTTAATTACAGATGAGTTTCAATATTACATGTATATAACAAGACTTGAGTCTTGCATAAGCGTGTCCACACTGTGTCCACACTGTGTTTAATTATACTCCCATAGTCACATGTGATTAACCTAGATTTAATCAGTTGTTTGAAAGATAGGAAAAAAATATTTGAAGTTTGACTTTATAGACCAGAAATTAAGTCTGATTATCATGTGTTGATGTATGTAATTCTACATATCAAGGGTTCAGTGACACAAAGACCTCACTCCACATTTTGCCAAAATGAGTATTTGATATCAAAATGTTCAGAAAAAATGTGGGGCGTTCCAGGAAACACAAAGACTTAACTCCACCTTACACCCCATTGAAGTCAATGGCTAATGAAACATAGACTTAACTCCTAAAGGCCCAAGTGCATAGTGACACATAAACCACTTTTTCTCCAAATGGCCAAAATAGAGTTACGTATTTGTGTTACTGACCCCTCAATATTATGTTTTCGATCATTTCCAATCCGTTTTTTTTTGCTTGCACAGTTCGTTCCAAGATAGGTCCTTTTGCCGCCCCTGAGGTAATCCACAATGCCCCTGGCCTTCCCAAGACGCGCTCCGGTAAGATCATGAGACGAGTCCTTCGGAAGATTGCTGTCAACGACCACGAACTTGGAGACGTTTCGACCATGGCCGACTCCACGGTCGTCGACATCCTGTTTGAGAACCGTCCTAAAGAGCTTCGAGCCTAACTCCCTCGTTCAACTCTCAAAGGCTGAAATTAGAGTCTTGCTTTGTGAATTTCATCTGTCTGACTTCTTCACTCTGTATTTGTAATACTAATAAACCCAATCCTCATTATCTCTTAACATATTCTTCTGGATACAAGCTTTTCTCTCTCTCTATATATATATATATATATCTCTCTCTCTCTCTCTCTCTATCTCGATCTTGAGTAGCATAGAAATGCATACAATATATTTTTTGTACAGAGGGAGAACAAGCAGATTTTAATCCATATGATACACTTTATCTCAAAAAATTTGTAATGATCTCAAATAAAGTTTTGTGCACGAAGAATCAGATATTTTGCTGCACAAAGTTTTTAAATGAAAACACTGCCTTAGGATTTAGAGAAGGGCACATGACATGTGATGTCAAATATATTTGGATATTACAGTTATAGTAATAACCATAATATCTTTGTTTCTTTATTTTTTATAGATGTTTCTATTTGAATCAAACTTCATTTTGTAATTCTTGTATGTCCCACCTCTATGTGATCCTGTTAGGAATGGTTTTAATTACATATTGACAAGTGTTTCTTTCTTTTGACTCGTAAGGAAGAAATGTACAGTTACAACTGAATTATGCATACCCTTGCCAAGTTTTGTAAGTGTATAAGTCTGAGAAAAAATTGAGAAGTTGTCCAGATTTCTGTTTATTGAGAATGTGACAAATTAAAGCCTACATCTAAAAGTATTCAATAAAGGCCCTATCTCAATCGGCCCAAAGCTCATTCTTGAGTTACAAAAAACATAACAAATTTATGGGGTTTGGATAATTCATTTGTTAATTGCACATGTAACTGTAGAAGAACAATGAATGTATTGATATGATATTTGTCTTGTCATATGTAACATTTATCCAGCTGATTTAAATTTTTGCCAAAGGAATCAATGTGGATCAAACTAAATTAATGAGTCTTTCAGAAGTGAAAATTTCATTTGCGGAGAGCCAGTAGAACTGTGACTCTTTGTGAGATGTTCAATCTCTTCTAAGCCTTGAAAAGATGGGTTTTCTCACTTTCTCATTTCATGTACTTTTGTAGAAAATCTGCTTAGGTTCAATGATCATAGTGTATTAGCCCTAAACAAAAATTGGAAAATTGAGAGTTTCAGGAATTACTATTAAATAGTATTAAAAAGATCAAAGGTGATGCCCATTGAGGTTTTTATATCTATGTGAACTTGTGGGATGAATTATTTAGACATTTATGATTTAACAGTCAAGTTAGATATTTTGTACATGGCGTTGAAAGTCTTTATTCATAGAACCATGTTAGATAATCCACACATCTATTGTTTATGAAAGTTTATAATTCCTCACAGGTAGAAATAGTTGGTTAAATTGGTATACATATTTCTTTTTTCAGATATTTTTTCTATTGGTTTCTTTTGTCATGTCAAACATGCTTTATTCTATTGAAATTCAGCAAAGATATTCCATTTGTAGTATGATAATCAAATAACATGAATACATATTGCATATATATATATATATATATATATACCCGGTACAGGAAAATGGTTTTTGGATTGAATTAAAGAAAAACGTGGAAGAAATACATGTACGATAATCATACATGAGGAAATAGGGGGTAGTCTGTCATACAAGAGCCATAATTTGTCTCATTGCTGCATCAGTTATCAGGCCTACCAGTATTGTGAATTATGAGCATTGGGGCTTGTTCAGATATGGCAGGTTAAACCGCATAAAATGAGCCATCACGTTTTTGAAACGTGTTAATGAATGGCAACTGCCCTTCTTCAAAGGTTGAGAGTTTTCACTGAGCTCTGTGTAATAAGATAAAGAAATGTGAAGCGTGTCATTGTAAAGAGATGCTGCGGGATGTCTGCGTCCAGTGAAAAAATTACACAGGGGCTCGGGGCGAAATAGCCTCCGAAATGCCCAAAAGAGCCCCCATAAATTTGCATAGAGTTCCATGCAAAACAAATTTTAAAATGTTATATTCATGCAGGCAAGCTTGAAAAGTAGGCCCTGAACAATGAATCTAATTTTTTTCCCCGTCTGCGTCATATCTGAGCTAGCCAGTACATTGGTGTTAAATCAAAGGATGAATAAATAGATCCTCTTTTCATTTTGGATGGAGTTTAGATGGATCTTTCAGTATGAACACAGCCCTTAAAGAGTTTGCTTTGGAATACTTGTCTTTTCAAAAAAATCACATTCTAATATGTCTACCGTATTTGTTTTGATTTATCCATCGCTCATAATGACTGCAGGCAATGAGTGATTTTAAGTTGGGTGTTTAGGGTTGGTGTTAGTGTTTTATAAACACTAACACCAAGCCTAAACACCAAAATGGAAATCAGCTGGTGTTGAGGCTTTTTGACCTGAATATCGTCAACTTCCGGTAGCTAGTGTTATTGATGTTGCAAAATTGTCGTCTGCTGAAACAACCTTTGCGGCTGGTGTTATATTTTATGTAAAAATGTTCTATTTAATAACACTAACCCCTAAGGATTAAGCAAATGTTGATTTCCAGGTCAGTGTTAGTGTTAAGCTATCGATATCGGGCTCTTAATTTCATTAGCAAATTTTTTAGCTCGATTTAAGAGCTCATGACTGCTCTTAACGCTTACACCCAACTTGATATCTCTCATCGTATTGTCGAAACAATTCAAGCATGAGGAAAAAACAAAACATTATCTTTGCTTTGTTTTATACTGCTTCTAATAATTCAGTAATTCTCAGGGGAAAAAATAGCGTCAAATTATGCGTTCAGAATCTTGATGATGGACACCTGTTTTTGAATGTGCAGATGAATATGGATGAATTGATCTATGCACTCTGTGTCAATGAACGTCTGCACAGAGCCAGAAGGGCGCATAGCTTCGTGATAAACGGTAAGCACCCTTCCGGCTCCATACAGACTGTATGAATGTCACATGTTGTGATTTTAATTTGTAAATAATGGATTATTATGGAGTAACCTACATGTATACTTGTCGTCGGTAAGTGTTCATATCTGTTGAAGAATTCAGGATATTTCTGTGATTGCAATAAAAGACAATCCACTCATCAGGCAAAGACACATCGAGCCCTTTTTGTCTGTTTGTGTGTATGAGAGGGTGTGTGTGTGTGTAGAACTGAGATCAAAGAATCATTGTAGAGGCAAGTTTTGTTAAGTCAGAAAAATGTCTGCCCTTCTAACCAAAGGTCACGAGTTCAAATTCAACCCAGGGGAAGAGTGAGGAGAGAGACGGTGGAGAGGGAGAAATATTGAGATAGTTGACAGGGAGAGGGAGAGAGAATGTGTGTGTGTGTGTGTGTAGTATCGAGATCAAAGAATCATTGTAGATGAAGGTGAGTTGGCTTGTAGAGGCAAGTTGCATCTTGTGTTAACATGCCCCTCTCCCGTTTAATAGATGCAGACAAGATTTCATTGTGAAAACACCCCATCCCATGGATAGGATGTCAAATGGAGGCCTTGCGTATATAAGAGAGTCACCACCTTTTCACATACGGTAATAGGAACTCGCGGCACTTTAAGTATAAAAGTAAGGGGAACCCTCGGGTAGTAGTTCACCTGCATATCCCAATTACTTATATTGGAAGCACTAACTTGCATATGATGCATTTTTATTTTGGTGCAGGAGATTTTCATTCTACATTCAGATTTTTAAAAAAACCTGGAGATTCTACATCAGAGGAAGGGCGTGGTGGCAAGAGTCTCCCGCTACAAGCTGCTGGGACGGCGTGAGACTCCCTCCAAATGCAGGAGGGTTGACAGCCCTGGTTAAAGTAATTGATTTCACATTTTCCCTCCCAGGCAGAGTCGATGCCAAATACTCAACGATAAGAATACTGGATAAGCTTTAATATTTTGAGTTGTGATGGGATTTTTTTTCAAGGGCGCTGGTCTGAAAGTGAATCTGAATTCATCATGATAGAAATCACATCCAAACATGGCATGGACAACTAGCATGCTTTTTAAATTTTTGGATATCTTGATTGTAATATTGACAATAGTGTGAAAGTTCATATTGTCTCATATAGCTAATCTAGGCACACTTTCCTCTTCACATCTCAAAGAAAATCCTCCATTTACTCTGCATTGCTTTTACACATGAACACAACCTTTACTGGCATATCAAAAGCAATTGTAAAATTGCATTTTACCAATTTTTTTTTTTTTTTGGGGGGGGGGGGGAAGAGGTTCTCCCAACATTCTCTAAAGCCAGTTAAGGAGCATCCATTTTCTTCCTGCAAGTGACTTGAAAAATTATTTTTATAAGGGTGATTATCAAAACAGAAATTCAATCTTTTGTACTGAACTTAAGTGAATTCTCTACAGGAATATCTCTACAAACAAAAATAACACAAAGATTGAATCAGAAATTTCTTTATACATGTACAAACTTTATTGTCCATTTCTTCTTTTGAATGAACTCTGTATTAGTTTGTAATATTATGCTATATACATTGTACAAACGTACATCCAGTGAATTCTTTTCCCCCTGTAGTACTTCATATAAACCCTCTTCATACACCTGCCCACTGACCGGACCGACACCAAACCAACACAAGGGGGGTGTTTCACAAAGATCCTAAGCCGAACTTAACTCTAAGTTGGACCTTAACATAGGGTTTTTAAAGCAATTTACTGGTTCATGTCTGTTCGAGCCTTTACACATCTTTCCTCTCGAAGGCACATATCATGTACCGGTAGGCCTACCGATACATGTATGCACGAAAATAATGCAGAAATATTTTTCTTCTCAATTGATATTACAAGTAATTGCTATCAAAGTGGTACTGTAGATCATATTGTAAGATGTATTCACAAGCTAATACTAGTCATGATTTTGAATGAAATCAGCCAAAATTATTTTTTACGAAATTGCTCTCATTTCATGTTCCTGATGGTTAGCAAGTTCTCTACATTTTAAAACTGGTTTCTTTCCGATACCGGTTATACCGTAATACAAAAATACAAACAGTTAATACTATACAGAAACCCTTTAAAAACTACAACTGAAAAAATAAACGTAGTGCCATGAGGAGTTTGCAACACAAACACATACCAGTTTGGGTGTTCACTCATGTATGTAGAACTGAAATAATTTGATACAAAGAACAAAACATGTTAACAAGTCAAAATGTCTCAATCCATACATTAACCATGAAAATAGTACAAAAAGAAGAGAAATCCCGTATAAACATGACAAAATTGTGCCTGTTGCAGTAACAGAAAAAATATTCTCAAGAATATTCAGATAAAGCAGAGACAAAATGATACAAACATGTCCAATTGTACGGACATAAAAATGAAGTCTTTAACCTTTACAGTACCACATATTTTATCATTCGTCTAGTCTAAATGAAGATGGTTATTTGACTATAATATAGCATGAATGGAAGACTGTTGAAGAATTATTTCTTTGTTGATTAAAAATGGTGCACGGTATCCCTTTTGCAGCCAACATAAAGTTCTATAGAACTTTGCAAGAATTATGAATATGTCACCTATGTCCTATCTGTGAAATTTAAATATTAGCAGTGTCCTCGTATTCAAATTATGCAAGTAAAACCGGTTTACTTTCTAGGCTTCACTGTCAAACAATATTTAGAGACTGACAGACTTCTTTTTTTTCTTTAGTAATAACATGCATACATTTTTTTTCCAATTAACATAGCTAGTTTAACATTCCTATGAACCAAACATATGCACACACATTGTGATCAGAAGTCCGATAGGAATGCTTTAACGATTGTTAAGATATGACGTGGAATTAAAACCGCTGCAAAAAAGCCAAGGTTTTGTGTTTAAAGTGTACATTCAATTGTGCACAAGAAAGGACTTGCGCGTATACAACGAGCTCTGTGTTATAAGATATACAACTTTCTAACTTTACGTTGTCATGGAAAAATGCAGCTGTTTTGCCGGGTCTTTTCTGAACGAGCCTTTAGTATCTAAAACATTGACAAGACTCACTTTGTACAATCTACAGATATTACATTTATAATAGCAAGGAAATACAGCGAGGAATCAGAAACCGAGCATTGACTGTTTCAAAAGAGCACTGGGGAGGGAGAGATGTATTTGGAAGAGCGATGATGGTGAAGCAAAGATGGGTTGAAAATATGAAATGAAACCAAACTCAATACTCCGCATGCTACTAATTCAGTTAAACCAGACCCAAGGTCTAATATCATGTTCGACAAAGGGAATACCTAGACCTCGGACGAACTTCTTTTCTTAAATCAGGGACCTGTTTCACAAAGCTTTTTTTTAATGACAAAAATCAGTGACAAATCTGCTGATAACCAATCAGAAGCAAGGATTTCACTAGCTTATAACAAATATTGTCATTTGTCACTGATGACAAGTTTTGTGAAACACCCCCCCAAATTGGAACAAAAGCCTAGACCCAGTGCCAAGGTCTCACTAGAATATGGGCCATTGAGTGTGGGTGGGATTGAGCAAAGACTGGAACTTCATGGCAGAGCTTGGGGAGGCGTCAGCGGTGGGTTAGGGTCAGGGGTTGGGGAGGGGTTAGGGGTGAGGAGGGGTCAGGGGAGGGGTTCAACTTTCTGTTGATTTGAAGTGATCATCATCAATGGTGGAGTAGATGTGCCCCTCGCTGCTCAGAAACTCAACAGCTTTCCTGAAATACAAGAAAACAACAGTTTATGAGGGTGTTGATTAGAATTAATATGAGAACAGTATACAAATAATACACAGCAGTGAGGGCATTAGTAAGTATTACCCATACAAGGTACTTTTGGAACAGTCTAACACACCCAAGGTGATAGCCAAGGGTGTTTGGACTGTTTTGAAGGCACCGAGTGAGGGTTAATTTACTAATGCCCAAACAAAATGTGTATTATTTGTTTTATAAGATGATATTTAATTTGTTTTATAGAATGATGTTTTATGACAAGATTTTACTGATGACCGGTCATTAGTATTTGCTAATGACCGGCCATTAGTAAAATTATGTGTTAGGCAAAATAAATGCCTCGTCACATGCACGTTCTCAACCAATCATTCTATTAGGATCTGCTTTATCATCTTTTTAAACATTAATAATTAATGCCATTCCACCAACACAAAGCAGTATTTTTGGAGTATTGAGGGGAGGAGTCTCAAATTCAGAAAATTCTCAGATCCCTTTAGAAAATTTTCAATTATACATGCACCCGAATATATAATAATTGTAAATATGTTTCTATACAACCCCTGTATAAAACAAATCTATTCCGCCATCAATTATATCTTAGAAAATGAAATTTTATATTTCTGTACAGAGCAAATTGGAGAGGATCTACGTCAGTATTGCCAATTTGTGTTTCACTGATGAAAACTTTTTTTAAATTCTTATTTTTTATTGGATTTTGCTCTAACTTTCACTGGCCTGTTCCTGTTCTTTTTTTTGCTTGCATTAAAACCACCTTAACAACGGGATGGACTTCCCCTTAAAATAATGATGGTAAACACAGCCAGTGGGTTGGTTCAACTTGGCTATGTCTACATATCTTTAATTTATGTTACAAACATGTTTAAATTATGTACACTGGATTATTAGTCCCTTATTTGCCTATTTCAAATAGATAATGCCAGCTTCTTTGCAAGTCTTTACCTGATAGAATCTCTTGAAATTCCTTTTAGCTGCCCGGAGAGATAATCCATGCTGATTCCTTCTTCGTCATGGCAACATGTAATCAACTGATGAATCTGTACGGACAGAGAGAGTATATAAATCTAGAGTAAACTTAGATTCTTTTAAGAATTGGTACATCTCTGGGGGCAAGCTTTTTTAATGAGGGTTTGCATGATATATAGTGTGAAGCTAACATAAAGGTTCATAAGTATGAGCAATAAAGAATAAATTAATTATCACCATCATAATCATCATTATCGTTATCATTGGCATCATCATCCTTCTCTTCCTCCTCCTCCACCTCCTTCTCGGCCTGGTAACCACACCACTCACCTTTGTTTGTCCATTGTTAGGTCCATTATTAGGCATAGACATCCCTCCATCCATCACATTCATCATCACCACCATCCTCATCTTCATCATCATTATTATTCATCACAATCATCATCACCGACACAATAATCACCACCACCACCATCATCATCACTGCCTACCTGTGTTTGTACATTGTTGAGTCCATTATTAGGTACCATTCCCCCCATCATGTCCCCTCCCTTCACCGGTGTTCTGTAGTGGTTTGGGTCCACCATGCTTCCTGTGCTAATGTTGCCGTTCTGCTATATTAATGAAAGATACAAGACGGTTTATATACCAGCTGGAAATCATATGTATCAAACTCATCTTTTGACCTTAAAATCTTCACAATTTTCATCAAGTTGTAGTATTTTCCTCCATTTGTATTTGATTCCTTTGTAACAAAAAATGCATTCAAAGCCGCACAAAAAAAAAAATAACAATGAAAGAACAGAATGATTACAAAAATGCTAATTTCTTCACCAAAAAACAAACAACAGGTTTAACCATTTCACTGCCAAATCAATTAATCTATTTTTTACTGCTTATCCTTTCCAACATGGCACTATATGTAATCAAACAATTCTTACATTAACATTTCCCTATACTGGATGCAAGTTGTTATAATCAGTCAAATATCATTAGAACAATAAGCTAAATTGTCTTGCAATTGGAAGATTAAAAAAAAACCTTTCATAAAATTCACAGCTGGAAATACTCACTGCTGTAGCCATTTTCGTGAGAAGCATATGTGATTGTACGACCTCGGCCATGTGCATTGATATTTCGTTGAGGTCCTTGATGGGTGCGATTCTGAAAGGACCGATGCTGCGTTTTCCACCAAACGCCCTCACGTTACCGGAAACCTTGATGTACGTGTTCTCTTCGTAAACCGTGGGTTGTTGATCCATGCTAGAATCCTGTACAGGAAGAGGATTGAAAAAGACAATGCGATGAATAATTGAATCACTTATCATAGGAGACAACTTCATGGAGTGAAGAGAAGTTTGAGAGTGAGAGAAGCATGTGATGAAGGTGATGGAGAGAGGGAGAGAGGGAGAGAGAGGGGGGAGAGAGTGGAGAGAGAGGAGAGAGGAGAGGGAGAGAGGAGAGAGAGGAGAGAGAGGAGAGGGAGAGAGGAGAGAGAGGGGAGAGAGGGAAAAGAGAGACTAGAAGACAGGATATGACTTACATCTGAGTCGATCCATTGTCTGACCTCCATGATAGGTCCTGACATATCATCAACTTCATACACGATGTTCGTTGCAGACACCTCTGCCTTCCTTATTACTCCCACAATACACACCTATGGTAAAAACAAACAAATCAAATTAAACAAGTACATGCATGCAGCTGACTATCTCCAAATTACATCTATTTTAAAGACTACAGTTCATTATAAGCATCATAGATGTTAGGAGGCAACATCAAAATATCTGGCATGTTTCAATACCCATGAAACAAAGAAATCACATTTACAAAGTTTCATTCTAATGTATCATCACATCTACCGGTACATATTAGTGTTAGGTTTGTTGAGCAAATGGAATAAAGCACTTGGTGTATGTACCACTGTGCACTTTCAAGTAGCATCTAATCTTTAAGTAAAATAATTCCGCTTTTATATAGCACTTAATACATCCATGATGTCTCTAAGCGCTTTACAGATATACTATTACCCCGGTCATTGGATTCAATACTTGTCCCACACACACTGTGTGCACAATCTCCATTCCCTGGGGAGCATGCCAGCCTGGCGTTGCTTGACGCTCAAAACTGTTTGACCAACAATGACGGTCACATCCTACCGGGTACCCATTTAACACCTGGGTGGAGTGTAGCAAGTGCAGGTTAATATCTTGCCAAAGGATACTGGTGCCGTGTCGGGATTTGAACCCTTGACCTTCGCATCTCCAGTCAAGCGCATTAAACCGCTCGACCACGACACTCCTACATTTAGTTTATAGTCATCAGATTACCAAAGATGTTTGTGATCACAGAGCCAGCCAAGGATTCCTAGACTGACCCTTCTGATTTCCAACCCATGTTCTCCCCGTCCTGACTGACCAAACAAAACAAATGCTTACTAGCAACAGGGATTGAAGTGGCGTCTAACAAGAAACTGGATATCCCAAGACTTTCCTGAAAGACTCATTTTGTCCAACTCCTCTCCCTGCCACATAGCAAGATCTTTTCCCGTTTCCTAACTTTCTTGGTAAATCCAACCCACTCTGTCCCGTCGTGAGATGGAGCTACAGAACACCACAGGATCTCTCGCGGTGGCAGCTCACATCCCGTGTCGGACGGTTTCCTTTCCGTCTGGGTTTACAATGAAAGACCACCGAGGGAAACCCGGCGTCCGGCATCCTACGAGGGACGTCCAAGGACACCAAGGTTAGGTTCATTCATCAAGATTACAGACGGTCCCCCTCAAGGCATTACTTGTTCTCTGGTTTCTCAGGGGATTACCAGTAGGGATTCTCTAGGATCTTAGGAACTGGCATCACATATTAGGGGTTAATCATCATCTGACTGTGACTGTGCAAATCTTAAGTTAGGGAATTTTGGAATATTAAAAAAGGATAAACTAGATGGAACTTTGATTGATACCTCCTTCATAGGGCAATTTTACAAACCAAAACAGAAGCAATTTTTCAAATTCAAGTTTGAATGTAATCCATAACAGGTTCTCAGAATATTGTGATTACAAGCTATTTCTCATATACATGTATGACACTAATTGAAAGCTGTGACTATTGGTTCCCCATGGTGCCCTTTTTCTCATGTTAATTGAAAGCTGATTTAATGATATAACCACCTGCCAGTGACCACGCAGGGAGGTCTAATCCCTCCTGGCCAAACTAGTGCAGACAGGTTTTAAACCGATACTGAACTGATAACGTTCCTGTCCTAGCATACTGTCTGTTGCACAGCGCCATCTCATAGCCAACTTGCCAACAGTGTGTATCCTAATATCAAATTTTCACTTCGCAGAGGACTTGATGCAAGAACCAAAAGCGCAGCTAGGGAAGCAGCGAATTACAGGACCATACTGCTACAGCTGACCATAGATGGCGCTAGAAGGGATTTGTGGTAGTGCTTCTAATACAGTATGGATTGGGAATGAGGCTGGGTTATCATAGAGTGGTGAAGTGTGATGTCATCAAAAATTTATTTTCAGAATTTCTCTATTTTTTCTTCATTTTCTGAAAGAGCATCAAAAATAATGTCCAAATCTCGCAAAACAATAAACTATATTAAGTATTGGCTAAGATATGACCATCTAAATGAATAGATTTCCTATAGGAACTCAGTGTTATTTTGCTCTGGTTCGTATTTACTCCCTGGCAGCTCTATGAACATTTTAAGATACATTTTTCTACAAAAATGTCCTAAAATATAACTCCTCAAATTCAAAACAAAGGAAATTACTCCTAAACCTTCAAAAAACTATGTTTGTTGCGTTACATGGAAATACTCTTGGATTCCATCCATTCTCAACGTGCACTGAAAATCATATGCATAACAATATAATTACCTGATGAATTTCAACATCACCGATTTTGAAATCATTTTCATTCTGTGTTGCTTGCATGATCTGTGCAATGTTACATGGTATAATTTTCTGTGCTCTCTTTGCCTATATAGATACAGGGAGAAAAAAAAGGGAGAAAAAAAAAGAAGAAAAAAAACATGAATTCAAAGTTGAATACATACCGAAATATGCTAATAATTACTTTTCATCGGATTTAAAACCTAATTACCATCTATAATATAATGTTACATTACTGGTACATGTAAGGCATTATAAATAAGCAACATTTTCTTGAATGAAAAAGCAAAGCAAAACAAAACAAGCAAATCAATCATTCATTATGAGGATATAAAATACTTTGTATATATGTTTATACATGTTCTTACTTATTCTTTATTGCTGTTATGAATTAATCTTCATGATTTTGTTATTATTATTATTATTTATTTTTTAAAATATTTTTTAAAATCTATTGTTCCTCCTCATGTTTAACAGAGCCTCATGGAAGACCACCATTATTGGTGATAATGAATCACCCTGTCTTAATATCAGAAACAAGTGAACGAATAAATAGATTAATCTGAGCAAAGGAGAAACTCTCACAAAGATGCTAAGTTGAACTTATCTCTAAGTTGGACTTAACTTTTATGGAAAGCCGTTAGCAGCTATGTAAATATTTTGTAAAAGTTTTTTTTTAAAGGCATAAAATGTTGAATCAAATCATTCATATTTTCTTTTATCACGGAGATCTCATGTGGTTGATGTGGAGTTTTTAAAAAGTCTAAAATATTTGAATTTTATAATATATTTTAAGGCTACAAATGGTTTTCCATAATTTTTAAGTCCAACTTAGAGTTAAGTTTGACTTAAAATCTTTGTGAAACACCCCCCTGGTCTTCTCCTTGACTCTGATCTCTCAAGTTTTATGCGGTCCGTTAATTCTGGTCTCGTGTTCTCCTGCTTTTGTCAGACTGTTTGGCAACATCATATTCGTGTATCAACAGGTGCTATAAAAAAAAAAAGGGCCCAGATCTCTCTTTTTTTGAAATAACAAATGTGTAAAGTATTATATTTCTATGAATTTAGAAACATTTTAGTCATTGGTATGAAATTATTATTACCTTGATTTTTTAAAAAAGTAATTAGGAAACTATTTCTTCCAAATACCAGATTTTTTTTTAACCTAGGGAATTTTTTCACAAAGATGGAATACATAATGTAAGAATTGAAACAAAGAATATTTATTATGGTGCGAATAGACCGTACATAAGAATACACCCTTTCACAGTTACAAGAGTGTGCATGCGCCGACATTGGCGCCATTTAAAATTACGAGTAAACAAAGTTCTTTACTCGTAAATTAAAATGTGGGCCTTAACCATGAAAGAGTGCATTGAAATCAGGAAGAATGATAATGATGTGAACAAACCTTAGACTGTGATGCTCCTACTCCCGGTGAGTTGAATCCACCCCCTAATCCAGGTGAGTTGAAGCCACCTCCTCCCATGCCTTGCCCTTGGTCATTACCAAACCCATCAAAACCTGACAAGGAATTAAAAGATAATATACATTTTGTAACTAGTTAAAAGACACGATGGAACGGATTGAAAATCCTCTTGTACAGAAGACCGAAAGCTGAGGTAATCCAAATCTACAGGCGGTCAAGAGGAATAGATGGTTTGCAGGCACAAACCCTTGTTAGTCCTTATGTGTAATAGTGTCTTTAAAATGATACAAAAATTGGCTCTTTACTCAATAGAGAAAGAAGAAGATTGCCGATTTAGCTTACAAAAGATCAAAAGAAACAACACAAGGTTATTTTCTCTCTGCCCAATATTTGCCTCGTCGAAGTGTCTGGGGCCCTTTCGTTTTGTGTGTGGATCACAACAAAAGTCTTAACTCTAGATCATGAATTTTAAATGTATTTTTAAGTTTTAATACGGACAAAAGGGGTAATATTCCATGAAGAATTTGCTTAAAAACATATACATACATGTATAAATCAAAATCATTATTTTGCAGCAAATGTTAATAAAGGAAATACAATTATCAGTGCTTATCAGTTTATGGCGATCTAAACTGGCATGAGGCAATCTAATCTACTGCTAAGTATGTTAAAATTTAGCATCTCACATCACAACATGCCAGTGTCGCACTGCATGCATTTCCTTCAATCATATACAGCACATTTTACGGAAGCATCATCAACACATGTCAGAGGTCAAATTCTTTGAGATGCAGCACGTTAAATCAACCGTTACATGTAAAAAGTAATCAAAGCTATATTGCTCTGGGTAAGATATTTGCTAATTGTAGGATATTTTTACCTCAGATTTTTTAATTGTAACTAGGCCTAGAGACTGGTGCATCATTAGGAATAGGATCGCAAGCAAAGTTTAAAGCCAGCTACTGGGGTTCATAGTGTGTGGGAAGGGCAGAGTTCGGATGCAAGTCTAAGAAATGAGCTGTGAAATACTGTCTCCAACTCCCAGCCCGGCCTATTCTCTACTTCAGAAAATTTTCAAATTACCGTATTTGCTGGTGATAACGCCGCACCCTCGTATAGGCTGCACCCCGATTTTGACCTTCAACAATGCTAGGTAAAATTGTCGGTAAGATGTGTGGAAATGTCCTGTTCCTTAGAGGTATAGTTATTGTACCATTCGTAGTCCCATATGTGCAAATTTGTGCTGGTTTTGACTTGATTTTTTTTTTTTTTTCCTCTCCCAAAAATACTGCGGCCTTTATGCCGGCAAATACGGTACACAGAAATTTTCAAACTGTTGGGCAGATATTAGTCTACATCACATTCACAGAGCACGTTTGTTTTTAAAAGCCCTTACCCAGCCTCAGGAGCTTAGGAAATGTCTATACGCGGACAAAATACATTCTAAATAATAAGGATCATCATTTTTATCTTTAGTGCTCTGCAGGTTTCGGGTATCAGATCTGCGCGCTGGCAATGCGAAAAAAAAAACAGATTCAGGTAATGAAATACCCCCAGTTCACCGTCTTCTTTTAATTTTATGGGTTGTCCGTCTTCGTTCATAACGTGAAAGTCTCGGTACAACTACAAAGTCTATGTGAAATGTATCAACAAAAAAAACAGTGCTGAATCCGTTTTTTGCATCCCAGCTCACAGTCAGAATGGAAATCAGAATCGTCAGCGAAAAAGCTTATTCTTTGCGGTTACATCTGTCCTTGTTTATGAAGACGACCCAAGTTAACTGGTAAATCAGTTCACATGGTTCATGAATTACATAATCTTTCTTCAGTAAGTTTAGAATATAGGCCTAGATCTAATGCTTCCATAACATTTTATGTGCGTCCACCCGCCATGCGAGCAAAAGTAGTTTCAGGTTCATTTTTTGAACGAAGCACCACTCAATGAAACGACCGGAAGTTTCAACAGGATCACCTCACACTTCCGTATACTGATGCTGATAACAATTGCAGTTAATAGACTATAGTCTAGATGGTCTATGTAATGTCAGTAGTACAGAAGAAACAAAAACCTTCCCGAGTCTTTGCCTTTGGATTGGCCTCCACGGCCGGCCACATGCACTGTCTATTTACTGACGTGACAGAGACACAAATCTTAACTTCTGGGACTGTGTGGTATTTGTTGTATAGATCTATTCCACTATCCTCTCACACACAACACATACTTTCACAAGACTTCAATGAACTACAGTCAAATCATCAGAAAAGATCATTACCTCCTTGATTATTGAACATATTCGAAAATGTTCAAGACGATGGAAATACAAAAGTTGGGATTTATATGTAGAAAAACCACTCTAGCTCTAGACGACCCCTTTTGAAACCAAAACAGAGCTGCGCATGCGCTGCAGTCGACGTTCGCGGGTTCTGAGACGGCGCGCCGAAATTAAAGAATTGACCATTCATAGCGCGCGCTTGTTAAAGATCATGCATGAACTCGATATAGATATGCAGCTGAGCATGCGCAGTGAGGGGCACCGACGGGTGAACCGGGTGGCGTTATTTTCTTCTGCAGCACAGATCGGGGCTTCTTTTTTTTTT
>BEXV01003118.1:0-15537 GCA_003118195.1 Hemicentrotus pulcherrimus | reverse complement strand
TGTTACTATTTTATTTTTTTCTTGTCAATAATACTTTAACTAATTAGGCTATGTTTTGTAATGTTTGTTTTTTTACATTTTATTGAGGTTAATTGTTTTCGGTGAAGTCCATTTCTAATTCTTTCTTGCCAGTTTACAATGGCTTGAAAAGATTCGCTTTTGGACGACATTAAACTCCAGCACAAAGAAAGTTTATGTTTTACATACATGTATACATGATATGAAGAAAACCTTTCTTTTTGCATATTTCTGATCTATAATGATTTAAGATGTGTAGACATTTGAAAACTAGAGTTCGCCATTTTGTTATATGTAGTGATAAAGGTTTAGCAACACCATGCTACATCTGTTTGTTAATTGCTGTTTGTTATTAATTGTGCAGCTATGTTCATATTTGGCTGGGTATAGTGCTCGGCCAGTCTGTTACTTCAGTGTGTTTAAAGATAAAGTTGAGTTCTGGTCATGTAATTGGATTGTAAAAGGAATAGTCTGGAATGGATTAGAAAAGGTTAATGATCACTTGATCATGTAGCATGTAAGTATTGGTGAGTACTACAAGGTTCTAGAATCATCAAAATGATAAAAAATTTGGTCAAGTCTTGGCAAAAGTAACAAACACTGTACACAGAAAGATGTGAGACTACATAAACATGTGGCATATAAATGAGGTCCACAGTTTTAAGCTGTTACATGTCATATTTATATTATGAAGGCATTTGAAGAGCCATGCTTTTCAGGGAACATTTATCTCTGATGTTCTTCCACATTTGCATAATAACAATGAAAATGGTCACACAATATTTTTCACCTCTCCCCAGAACTCAACCTTCTCTTTGACATCTTGTCAATCAATTGGGTTTGTTAATTGTTTTGAGGGTAGCATAGTTTTATTTACTGGATGACTAAGAGTATCACCATGGAATAAACTACGGTAACGCCCATGAGACAAACATAAATAGAAGCTGTCTTTTAGAATTGAATGTGACTCATCGATATGTAATTGACCTGTATTAACACTGAAATAATGTCCATTATGTGCTGAAGGGTGAATTGTTCTTGTTCNACCATTATGTGCTGAAGGGTGAATTGTTCTTGTTCGATATTAGTTGAATAACACAAAAAAAACCCCAGAAAAACAACAATTTAGAATATGAAGGCATTTGGAAAGTCATGCTTTTGAGGAAATATTTATCTCTGATGTTCTTCCACATGTGCATACCGGTAATAACAATGAAAACGGTCACAATTTTTTTTTTAAAGATAGGCAAGAGGTCAAAGGTATTACAAAGTTTTGGTATGGGTTCATAAATTTGGTTTAAATGAACATTTTGGAAGCATATGCGATCCAACAATATTGAATGTTCGTTGGTGCGGTTGAAAACTAGTCTAAAGTTATGAAATTGTAAATAATAAACTCTTTATGTTGTATAGCTCCCTCTCAAGGTGAAGATATTAATTAAGCTAGAAAATATTGTTTTTTTGACTAAAATTGACCGATTAGCTATTCCTGTTTGAAAATTATATATCACAACTACATATTCTGAGCTTTTCATGGTCGCAGCAGACATTGTACGGCCATAGGCGCTATTTGAAATTTATCAAAATTTACCGGGAGCACCAGTAATTTCTTATATTCAATTTTTCTTGAAAGCAGAAGTGTTTTAGGGCTAACTTTTCTAGTGCTTATAATAATCCACAAGGGCATCCAAATATATCAAAATTGAAAAAAAATCACTATTCACCCAATTTTTAAAATTTCCCAAAACTTTGTATTACCTTTAAAAGGATCATTTAAGAATGTTCAATCTGAGATACACGGCCCTTCCTGTTATTAGTGTCTGTGATATGGTGTTATTTTGAAGCCCTAAAAAAATTGCGCTTGAAAATGATGAAGAGTGCATCAAAAAAGTAAAAATCCATTTTTACCATACTTGTTATCCCCAATAGACTGTAGTGTTATGAAAACCGTTTGGCAAACAGTTTTCAAATTTTGTAACTTCAATCATAAATATCTTGATAATCAGACAGGCGATGGGCTTGTAAAAGTCATGGGGTTCCTGACTGACCTAAAGGTTTATAATTATTGCAGCATGAGCTAAATCCAGAAGTTTGTTTCAGAATCTGAGACAAAAATACTGGATCCCTTCTCCAATATAGAGCTCCACTCTAATTCTTTTGGAAGGGGTCGGGATTGAACCTTTTACAGTTTGTATCAATGTTAAAACATCAATAATCAGGCTTGAATTTTGGGCATCCATGTGTCCCTGGTTTCTGATAGCATGGAGCCCTGCCCAGATCCCCCTTTCTGTTAAGCCAGCTTTGAATAAATTATATTTAAAACTTTGTGGGGATTTCTTGAGGCTCATTCACATACAGTATGACCACCAAACCACAGTGGGTTTTTTCTTCTTGTGGAAACAAATGGCAGGTGATTATTCAAAAATATTTGTGGCTGACACCCAGTAAATAAGATCCATCTGTATTGAAATGTAAGCCATAAATATGTTTGAATAATAATGGAATATCTCCCAGGAAGCATTTCATTTATAAAAATGGCAGGTGGTTAAAAAAAAAAAGTACATGCAGAATAAGGACCTTATGGGTTCTCACTTAAATGTGAAAAAATATATGCCAATTTATTTTTGCATGGTTCTATTTTTCTTTTAGACTCGTCATATAGGAACAGGGGGCATTTCACAAAGATCCTTAGTCGAACTTAACTCTAAGTTGGACTTAAAAATTATAGAGAGCCATTTGTAGCCTTGAAATAACATATATTCAAAAGTGAAAATTCAAGTATTTTAGACTTTTTGTGAGTTCCATATCAGGAACATGAAATCTCCTTGATAATAGAAAATATAAATGATTTCGATTTAAGCTAAAGACCAGTTATGGTCATGCGATTGCATTGTGAAAGAAATGTTGTGAATCAATCAGAAAAGGTTGATCATCTAGCATCTAGCATCTGCAAGGTTCTGGAATCATCAAAATGATAAGAAATTTGGCTCAGTATTTGTAAAGTTAGAAGCACGTTACACAGAAAGATATATTTGGGACTATACACTTATCTCTCACAGACCATTGATAAATTAATTTACCAAATATATCAATTAGTAGGCAGTTTCCCGGCAAATTTGTTATCATCATGTATTAGTCAAAACATATTCTTTCACATGATTGGTAATAAAAGCTTCCATTTCATTTTTTGAAATTGGGGCGTTTCCAATCCTGGTCTTTACCTTTAACATTTTATGCCTTTTAAAATAAATTAAAAAAAAAATATTTTCATTGATGCTAACAGCTTTCAATAATTGTTAAGTTCAACTTAGGATCTTTGTAAAACACCCTCCAGGGCTTTTAGGGGCTATTTTTATGTATCCACAACTTTTCTTGAATGTTCGCTATTAAGCTAAGCAGCTATCACGTTCTTTATATCTATTCATTATTATTACTTCCTTTTTTGTGGGGGGGGGGGGGATGTACTTTTATCATAGAACATATTCCATTAAGAGAATTAAATGATTTTTTGTGCTGATTTCTGTTTATTTAGATCCCATGTGCTTTGCAAGGTCTGCATGTATTTCACTTACAAAGTACGATACACCAACAGCTCCACAGAAATCCCAGAATTCCCTATTCAGCCAGAGATTGCCCTTGAACTCCTCATGGCTGCCAACTTCTTGGATTGTTAGGTCAAAGGTCAAAGGTCATACCATCCCCCAAGGCGAGCAGACAGACAGACTGAAGAGATCAACGAAACAACTTCTTTTCTTTGTTTGTGAGTTGCGTGTCAGATACTATAGGCCTATTACATGGAATATAAATATTTTATAGAATGGCCATATTGAAACAATACAAACAAAGTGATTAAGAGCTGAATTTTCATGATGGATAGTATATAGGTGCATACATCTATTTTACAATCAGAGTATAATGTTAAAGTCCATGACTCATGAATGCTTGAAGGAAACAAAACATAGGCTAGCTATATAGCAGTCTTTAACAACTTTAAATCAGTTATTGAATGTGGTGAAGAAGGATTGATGTGCCCATATTCTACCCAATATTAATGCATTTTTATTCTTTCTTTGAAGACAGCAGGGTCTAGATACAGAATAACATATATGGTCTGTTTAGATGTGACTTTGAAGATTACTATGCCAGCCATATTCTATCGAAAGCACATTGTATGTGGCTGTATTTAGATGTGAGGTCCGTGGGAGGTGGGACAGGGAGAGTGGAATCAAAGATTTATGCATGCATGTTTGGTATAGCAAAGTAGTATATGATGGTACAGTACATGTGTAGGCATAGATCTTTTCATTTTGCTTGAATGGAAGGCTCCACAACCTTAGGATGAATACTAAATAGTATAACTTTGTTGTCCAAATTTTTGCTAAACATTATAATATCATATTGTTATGTTATGCCACGATTATAACAGTATTTGAATCACTGACCGGGCTACCCTGTTGAAATAATACCTAATAAATAAATCGCCTTCTCAGTGCGAAAAGGACATTAACTTGTATACTTTTGCTTATAGATAATGCCCTTCTCGTGCTATGCTGATGATATCATTAGGGTGGTAAAAAGCTCTCTGTAAAGTTTGCTGTGTTTAGAATGTATACGAGGTAAAAAAAAATTGATGATATAGACATGGCTCTTTTGTTCTCTTCTAGGAAGTCTTATGTTCGGGTAACATGAAAATATGATCTTACTAATTCTAAGCAAGCTACACTTCTTGCTAGAAACAATCATTTTTGTAAGAAATGTATCTTGGCAAGTAATTCTAGAAATATTATGTAATATATATAACGGGACAATGGGGTACTAAAATGAATAGTAATCCTAAAACTCCATAACTTCTGTTGGTGACTTTTGGCTAGTTGTCATTGTTATACATTTTGTTAGTCAAAACGATTCCATGACATTTGCTCCAGCGACAATTGCTCCGCTGTAAATTTCATACACTAATCGAATGGCCATCTTCAACCCTGGATTCAACACTATACCCTACCCTAAACCTAATTCTAAACCTAACATAAAACCCTATTGTAACCCTAACCCTAACCCTACATCTTAGACGAAATAAAGCCCAGAGCAATTGTCGCAGGAGCAAATGTTGTGTCACCCTCAAAACAACCAATTACTGCATGATTTTTTTATTAATAATGACTTTTAGACGGGCTTCTAAAAACATTGATAACTTACCAGAACCCAAGAATTCCTTAAAACAATCTTGATGTTATAGTAAAACTATCGCATCAAGATACTTGCCCATTTTTTACACATAGCGTAGGATCGTTGATATATTTTAAAGAATGTACGTACGGTGAATGAGATACTTAATGTGCATTATATTGTATAAATGAGGAGAAGCTGATTATATTCAACGTGAAAATTTGGATTCTGTCTGTCGTCCAAAAAGTGCATTTAAATCTTTGAAATGCTATCTCAATGCTACAGAGGTTGTACATATGGCAAAGGGCCGGACTAAAGTAGAATGTTATGAAAATCTTTTCTACATGTATATCGATTAAAATAGCACCACAACATGTTAAATTATGTATGTAAATGTTTAAATGCTGTGGACTTAAATGTGATTTGCCTATGAGGGGGAAGAAGGAATTTTTTTTTGATTATTTCAACAAATGAAAGGTATACACATTTTTCTATCAAAAACAATATCGAAAAAGGGGTAAATGCTATTGAATTGCTGTCGAAACATGGGTGTGGTAATAATCAATGTTTCTTACTCACAATTGCTGTGTATTATTGGAATGTTATGTTTCCTCTCATATTCTGTATAGAAGGTATTTATTCGCATTGCTAGAAGTGAAAACAGTTCATCACAAACTGTACACATTACATTCAGAGCTTGAATACGAGTGTTAAGAGGCAGCACTGCATGTATCACATATTGCATATCAACCAAGACTGAATGAATGTACATTTACATGAAATGTACTAGGGTACGCCTTGGACTCCAGAGAAATTAGTCCCATGCGTTGTTTTTGAAGAGGTGCTAGATGCTTCACATGACTTATGTTTTGAGACTGGCATCAGAATGCCATCCTAGAAAAATATATAAATAACCAAGGTATACAATTACAATGTCATTTTTGGGGGTCAGAAATTTGTCAGAGTGTGCATCTACCAGGCTAGAAATATCCTTTGACCTATGTGCTAGTCATGTTATTTCTACCTACTTGTATTTGTAATAGATGACATAAAAAGAGACCTCTGATAAAGAGCATTTAAAAGTCTGCACTACTTTGGCGAGGAGGGATTAGACCTCCATGTGGGGTCACTGACAGGTGGTAAGGAAAAGGGGATGATGGGCGACCAAGGGACTTGCGCCCTCTACATATTAAACAATGACTAAGACTTACGGGCAACACTACAATTTTAAGAATAGAGGGTGGAGGGAGTAATGCAATTTTTATTGATTGAAGTGCCTCATAAGAGAAACAAATTAATTCCGTTTTTATTTCGAAGGAGGGAAGGGGGGGGGGGACTATTGACCTTACCTTCTCATGCCCCTAGGAGAGATATTTTGTCAATGTAGCACATGGTTTGTATTATCTTATGAGCCTGTACTAGTCGTAAGTGTAGTGTATGTAGGAGGTTGAATTGTAACAAAATTCACCTCGGTGTGATAATACAGGAGTACTGGTCCAACCAGCTCAACAATTTTTTGGTAGTATCCTTGATCAACTGCTCTGAGTTATAACAATGGGATTATGAATGCAATGGGCAGCAATGGAACCGGGTGAAACGATAACTTAATGGGTTGAAGATTCAATATAAAGTCTTACCGTCCATATCAGATGCAAAATTTGGATTTCTATTGTCGCTACATGCGCTTAGAATGTACGAGAAACTTAGCAGGGCCTACATACCTGTCACAAGAGACTTACGGTAGGTGGTAGTTATCACAGGCATCAGCAGTTGTTCTTCCGCCAGTTTTCGGAAGTTTCAGTCCATTACATTGTAAGAAAGACGATGCAAATGAATCCCTCCGACTTGCATTTTCATGATCATTCAACAAGTTGTATGCAGCATGTTTTGTGTGGGTTTCCAATACATGAGTAGAAACATAGCATAGGTGTGAAACAAATGAATATACCAGCTAATGTACCAGCTAATTTCCTGCATATTCGGCCACAGTATGCGACTGACCTATGAGACTCTGGGTATATATTCATAAGGAGGAGGATTGAATAATCACAATAATTGAAATCAACAGCCCGAATTCATGAAGGTGGTTTAACATAACCCATGGATTAAACCCTCATTCACATAACCCATGGTTTAAAAATTAGCGCAAAAATAAGCGGACCGTGCCTTGTGTGGGTCTAATATTGGACCTCTAAGTGTGTCGCGCTTATTTTGCGCTAATTTTAAACCATGGGTTATGTAAATGAAGATTTAAATTGAAACCACCTTTGTGAATTTGGGCCAATATGTCTGTAAATTAAGATCTTCTTTACTGTACATAAAAATATATATGAGCTAAAACAGTGACAATACAAGATTATCTCAAATTATTTCTCATAATAACAAATATAAGCGGAAGTTTCTTAACTTTCTAGCAAGTAGGCCTCCGAGGTTTTACATATCAGAGAAACCAAGGGGAGGAGATTTTTTTTTTTTCTAGCCTAGTCTTTTTTTGCACTTGTGTATGTTTGTGTATTTTGTATTTATACAGTGTGAGTGCTGTACCCAATATATTTGTGTATTACAATTCTGCATATGTCTTAAAACTGGAAACTGAAGCATGACAAACAAAACAAAGTTTATTGATAAGAGTATAATTGCATTGGAACAAATCATACACAACTATGTTTGTAGAGAGAGTTATAATGGAACACTTTCCGCCTGGACCAACTCTTTTCAAATCCCAAGACAGATATATAGAAAGAAGAAAAACAAAACGAGTTTTGATGTTAGTACAAGTTGATGAGTAACCTCACTATTCATTGCATAATTTTAAAAGCCTTCAATATAATAGTAAATTCAATGTTCAAGTAGTATACTATTAAACACAGTGTGGTATTATTTTCATGTAGTTGAACTAGTGTAGTTATTTGTGTACTATTAACATGTATCCTATTCACAATGAAGTCATAGTGCATTTGGCAATCTTCCAAAAAGATGCTTTTAAATTTTATGCAAAAGTAATTTAATTCAGTATATCAGACATGTCGATCAGATGCTAGTAGATGATAATGAATTCATTTTTTATTTTTATTTGTAACTGCTTATTTGTGAGTCATATGTCATTACAAGTTTAGGTTAATTTTATATTCCAACGCATTTTGTTTTATACAAATGAATTGCATGTACATGTATTACTTTAACCTTTTTTCACCCTTAATATATTTTTCTGTTGTAACACATGTTTATTTCATTGTGGTGATTGTGATATGGTTCTTTTAAGTTATTTTGTAATGCAATAATAAAAATTGTTTCTAGACTTTTTTCCCTTTCAATTGAGATTGTTATACTTTGTTTGTCTTGTTGTTCAATGACTTCAATCTTTTCACTTTCATCGACATGATAAACTGTGTAACCCGTTTTGGAAGGGTTTTAGTATTATCACATATTGTTATAGAATCATGAATTTTGCATAATACAATAATGAGCCGGCAATGCATGTAACCACATATGTAGCCTGTAATATCTGTGTCCTTATTATCTGCATAATTATTGCACATGAACAAATTGGGTTATACAAGTTTAAATTGAAATACATCCTTCATAGCAAACTACTCCAGAACAAAGCCGAAAAAATCAGAGAAGCATACTGGTGTAAGTTGGAATAAAATCAGACAAAAGATGAGAAAGTAATGAGTATTTGAAAGTTGCAATCACTATAGGTATGGCCTCTTCCAATTGGCTGAATCAGTAATGTCCTTGTTATGTAGTGTTCGACATAACATTTGTTCCAATACACTAGATGACGACGATTTAAATTTTTCAACCCAAAATAATGACTTGATATGATATGTTCTTTTTAGAGGACTTGTAATAATATACTCCCCATAATTATATTTTGAGTAATGCCCCAAGGGTGAAGGCACTTGAGAGAAAAACAGAAACTAGTGATATTTTTGTAGAAGTTATCCGCCATTACTTCACAATCCACCGACAACATTGCCAATTTGAGATTCACAGGCTGCAGTGATCTCATGCTTATTATTTATTTCAGACTTGCCATTTTGTTTCTTTGATTTTTCTTCTTTAATTCAAATGAACTTATTACAAGACTTTGACTAGCCAGGTGCAATAAACCAGGGCACCGTTTCTCAGAACCGTCATAAGTGCAAGTTCGCCGACAATCCATTTGAACAAGTGTAATAAATTTAACACATATTTCAATGGAAAGTCTGTGAACTTGTACTCACGACGGTTTCATGAAAGTTTTGAAACGATGCCCAGTTACTTAATTCTTTTAAAGTAGTTTGCTATTAGGGTTAGATTTCCCTGTTACTCTCAGAATAACATAATTCCCTTGGGACCATGGAGTTTGTTGCAACAGGTTTTGACCTGAAGAACATCACTTCTGCTTTTCCAAGTGTCGATAATCCCCCCCCCCCAAGAAAAAAACAAGCAAACGCACATACACACAGAAGAGACAAAGGACAAATTTATACATGGATATTTTTCTCTTTATTGTCTCTCTTTGTAACTGATAAAGAACATGTAATACAAGCATAAAAGAGGCTTATTCATTCGGAGCATTCCATGAGATTGGGTTAATTTTTGTGACATACTAAAAAAAAAAAAGGCTTTAAAAACACCAAAAAACTAATAAATCTCTTGTCAACCCAAGGACATTCATGGTACATGTTTGATAGAAGCTATCATTCTAGAGGTTCACAAACTTGTAATTTTGTTCCCTCAACATACTGAAATGTCCCAATTGGCAATTTGTCATTTATCTCCTATTGAAAACTATCAACAACAACAAATTATTTCATGAACAACATAAAGTATAGTAAATCAAAAATTGAAGGTAATTATGGTCCTTGAATTCACATGAACATAAATCTTGAAGTACATGGATATTTCAGAGAAAAAAATACAGCTATTGAATTAATCATCATCCTTTCCTTGACCCAATTTACTTTTGAAACATGTATCAGCGGAACCTTTATATATAGGCCACCTACCTAATGTTCTTATACAGGTTTCACTAGTTGCTACATGTTATTTAAAGATTATATCATTCAATTCAATTCTTGTTTTCAATGACATTCTGACAAAAGGATTATACTTGAAGAGGGAGTTTACCCTAATACATGTATTAAGTTGGTATTAATAGAAGCAGAAAAGTGACAGTTCAAGCAAAAAAAGAAAAAAGAAGAAAGTTACACATTTATAGAGGTGCGATCAATCAAACCCAAATTGGCAAATCTGTGGCTTTTCTTGCACTCTCCTATTACATTCTGTACGAGAAAAAAAAGTATAATTTCCATAGAGAAAATTTTCAATAAAAAATATTACCAATTTGTTTTTCACTGCTGACGACTTTGAAAGTTCATAACTTTCCTATTTATTTTTTTTTTTTGGATATTGCTTATACTTCCACTATTAAAATCATTTCTCTCATTTTTCTGCATTTCATTAAAACCAATATAATATCAGTATAGTATTTTAAAGCAAAACAAACATAAAACATATAGCATTTACAAGAAGAGCTAACAAAATGGCAAATTAAGGCAAGTGTCAGTTCATCAAACTGGTCAAGGAGCTTACAGAGCTCTCTTAGCTGCTTTTGATGTTGATGTTTTACTGGATTTTATTAATCTAAATGACAACGACACTAAAAACCTTTGTAAAGACAAAAGCAATGAGCAGAATGCATGAACTGATCTGTGTCAATACAGTATAAACATAGAGAGCCACATTCACAGCTGAGGTTTTGTCCTGTAATGAATCACTTGATAGGATGTATTCCCCCAAAAAAATTAAATTATGCTTCATGGTAGCAAATTGTTTTAAAAACTAACTTTCATTGAAACTAAAGTTTGGACACAATTTCCCCATAGGATTCATTCCTTCAACTTAAATATTGCATTTCAAACCTCTCTTTTGAGTATTGCATCACAATAAAAGAGAAGGTCGAGTTCTGGAAAGAGGTGAATAATAATTTGTGAGCGTTATTGTTTTTATGCAAGTGTTGAAGAACATCAGATAAAACATGTTCCCTGAAAAGCATGGATCTTCAAATGCCTTTTATATTCTAAATGTGGCATGTAAAATCGTAAAAATCGGGACAGATTTTTACGCCATGTGTTTGTGTAGTCCCATATACATCTTTCTGTGTACAGAGCTTGTAACTTTACCAAGACTTGGCCAAATTTCTTATCATTTTGATGATTCCAGAACCTTGCAATACACACAAATACTTATATGCTAGATGATCAACCTTTTCTGATCGATTCCATGCCGTTTCTTTCACAATGCAATCACATGACCAGAACTCGACTTCATCTTTAATATTTAATTCTCTACTAAGTTGAAAGAATAGTAACACAAAATAAATACTCTTCAGATTTCCTCATCATCGAATATATTTTCTTTTGAGTTATCTTGTATCATCTTGGGTTTCCCGGCAAGGGTTGGGAAGCGCCCTCTCTGGCCAGTTTGTCTGCTTTCTCATTTCCATACACATTCCTGTGACCTGGGACATATTCCTGTCAAATAATACATCAAAAGAATAATTAAAGTATATGTAACGGCCACCAGGACGTCCTCCCCTGATGTGGAAAGACCAAATCCGCCAAGACTCTGGATTACACCTGGAGGCTGCCAAACACCGAGCCCAGGACAGAAGTGAATGGAGGCAGACCACCCGTAGGAGTGCAAGGGGACACTCCGTCCTGTGCACTCAAGTCAGTCAGTAAGTAACTGTGTCTTTTATCTCTCATCAGTTTACTATCAAATTCTCTGTTCAGTTTGTCTAGATATTATCCTATGAAAGAAGTGATTTTTGTTTTCTCCTAATCAATGATATTTCTCTCTCAAATTTAATCTGCTTCTTAAGGTTGAATAAATATATTTGTTTGCTAATCCATTTGATATCCAGTTTTTCTGTGGAGTTTATCGAGCTAATCTGTGTCTCACTAAAAAGAATGAATTTTGTTTTGTTCTCACCCATTTGACATTGAGTTCTCTGTTGAGTTTATCTAATTTGACCAGATCTTCTTTATTAATGACATCAGTCTTCTGTGCCGTCTTCCAACCATTCTTTTTCCATCGGTGAATCCAATCTGTAACACCTTTTATAGCAATAAAAGGAAAATGCAAGAAAGCTTTAGGTAACATGAAACTTATAATCATATAGGGAAACATACTAAAAGAGATAATAATAATAATAATAATACATAACATTTATTAGGCGCTTAATACTAATGTTTCTAAGCGCACAGTGTTCTGATATTCAAGACAAAAGATTAAACATTTCTTTCACTATGTATTAAGCACAATTTTAAAGACAAAGTTGAGTTCTGGTCATGTGATTGCATTGTGAAAGAAACCGTGTGCAATTGATCAGAAAAAGTTTATCATCTTGCATATACATGTACGTATTTGTGTGTATTGCAAGGTTCTGGAATCATCAAAATGATAAGAAATTTGGTAAAGTCTTGGTAAAGCTACAAGCACTGTACAAAGAAAGATGTATATGGGACTACACACACATGCATGACACGTGCGTTTATCTCTCACAGTTTAATAGATAAACTAATTTACCAAATATATCAATTAGAAGGCGGTTTTCTGGCAAACTTTTTATCATCATGTATTAGTCAAAACATATTTCTTTCACATGATTGGTAATAAAGAGCTTCGATTTCATTTTTTGAAATTGGGGCGTTTCCAATACTGGTCTTTACCTTTAACTAGAAAGATAATTGTTGAATTGTAAGAGAGAGACAGAGAGAGAGAGAGACAGACAGAGAAAGGGTGCACAAATTGGAAGACATATATTTTTCTCACATTTGTATTCAATATTCAATATAGTTTAAAAAGGTAACAAGATAAAAGAATTGTGTTGGAAAAAGGAAGTTGAACAGAATGATACTTACAATTAATTGTGTATTTGCTGTCTGTGTATAAGGTCACTGTCCTGCTTTTATGGTGTTCATTGATCTGTTCTAATGCTCTCAAGGCTGCCTACATGGGGAAAAAGAGGTTATACATGTGTTTGATACCTTTTTCTTGTCATATATCATTCGATGATGGGTAAAATTGAAGACAGAAGAAGAGATAAGCAATACACAGAAAAAGGAAGAAATAGAGAGTGAATGGAAGAGAGCTAGAGAGAGAGAGAGAGAGAGAGACAGAGAAAAGGGGGAGGGGGAGGTAGAGGGGAAGGAAGAGGGGTATGAGAGAGAAATAGAGAGAGAAATAGAGAGCTCGAGAAAGAAAGAAAGAGAGAGAGAGAGAGGGAGGGAGAGAGAAAGAGCATAGACAATGAAGGAATTCTTAGCCAAATATAAGTAATGTGGAAAAAGACTTAAAGATAAAGTTGAGTTCTGGTCATGTGATTGCATTGTGAAAGAAACGGCGTGGAATCTATCAGAAAAGGTTGATCATCTAGTAAATAAGTATTCGTGTGTATTGCAAGGTTCTGGAATCATCAAAATGATAAGAAATTTGGCCGAATCTTGGCAAAGTTACAAGCACTGTACACAGAATAATGTATATGGGACTTCATGAGCACATTACGATGTTTCATGTCATATTTAGAATATGAAGGTATTTGAAGAGCCATGCTTTTCAGGGAATATGTTTAATCTGATGTTCTTCCACCCTTGCATAATAACAATGAAAACGCTCACAAATTATTGTTTACCTCTTCCCAGAACTCAACCTTCTCTTTAAAAACAGAACATACAATTTTGAAGAAAAGAAAAAAGTTTTTTCTTACTGTAAGCTCTGCTCTCTGATTGGTCTGTTTTCCTTCTAATCTAGCACTGGTATTGAGTGGATGATTATCACCCCAGTAAACTCCTAAACCTGCCTGGGCTCCGTGGAATCCATTATGACTGCACGCTCCATCTGTATACACTACCAGATTGTCTGATCATAAAACAAAATCAACAAATTTAAGAAAAGAAAAGTTAATAGAGGTCAAACATAGAAATTTGCATACTTGTCAGGGTTTAAAAAAAAAATTTGATGATCATAATTTTCATTATCAATATTTTTTTCCTTTCTCTTGATATTCCTTTGGTGTAAAAAAAAATCAAATCATCAGTTTTGAATGGTAAACATCCTGCTACTCACCAATTAAAAAAAATATAGTGAATGTTTTTTCTTGGGGGGGGGGGGGTGGTTTACAAACACCTTTCAAGGATTTAACTGTAAGCTAGAAACCTCTGACTCAACATAATAAATATAATAAACAGACTACATTGAATACAACATTTAGGAGTTCATTCTGTATATAGAAGTTATCAATGTACTAAACTAGCCTAAACCTTGAAATTGAACAATCATAGTCAGTTATCACAATGAGAATATCTCTCTCTCTCTCAAAAAAAAACTTTCATTATAGAAAACTGAAAATGTAATGACATTGACACTATTTGATGAATATTTAAGAGTAACCTCATCCTGTAACTATACTATACTATACTATACTATACTAGGCCTGTAAGTGTGCCAACTGAAGACCAGACAATATTTGATGACTTTTCTTGCAATATGAAGAAGAAAATCAACTGCCTAGTGCCTACCACTAGAGTATCCAGAAGTTGATGGAGCTGATGTGGCTGAAGCAGTGCGTTGTTTCTTTTTAGGTGATGGGTTTGCCGAGTCTGTTGAATACAAACGCTTAAGAGGCTCAGTGGAGTAAGAAGCAGTTGAAGAGACATCTTTTGCCCTAGAAGAGCCCCATGGTTTTGGTGCAGAGCAGCAGTCTTTTGTTGCTGACACAAAGTCCCAAGCCTCTGCTTCCGTCCCAAATTTCTTGAACCTGGCCCCAGGAAACCCTTTAACTTGAAGTTCACACTCACCCCTGCAATGAACAGAAAATAAAGATATGAAAGCAAAGAACACATAAAGAATAAACTCATGTAGATAAATCCTGTTTAATGAATGGATATGATAATAGCTAATCATGATAATTGATATCTCAACATTGGATTCTAACATGCTAGGCCAAAATTTTAGGGCTGTCAAGTGTCAACCCTCTCGCATTTGGAGGGAGTCTCAGCTCACGTCACACCACGCTCATTCTCGATCTCCCGCTGTCCAACCAGCTCGTAGCGGGAGACTCCCGCCACCATGCCCTTCCTCTCGCTCTCCCGCGATCTCCCGATTTAAGAAAAACCTTTCTTACTGAAAAACCCCCATTCCCTTTTGAGCCAAAAAAAAAATTGCATATGATCTTAAATCACCAGGGGGGATCATCCAATCTGACTGCACTTCCAAGGCAGACACCCTCAACAAACAGTTTGCATCAGTATTTACCAAAGATGAGTGCTCAACTGATATCCCAGACAAAGGTGTCAGTCC
>BEXV01003117.1:30541-45431 GCA_003118195.1 Hemicentrotus pulcherrimus | reverse complement strand
GAAGGAAATAAACGAGAAAAAAAGGAACACAAAAGAAGGATAATTAGAATAATAAGAACACAACAATTTAATCTATGTTGCAGTGTTTAAGTGCGAAATCAAATTACGATTCTGATCGGCATTTTTTCTATTTGTAAACCAGTCAAGATGAAATTCTATACCCTTTTTACACGTTACTAAAGTTCACAATATTTAGCTAAATAATACTAAAAACGAATTTCTCACTCGGGCACACACACAGAAACAAAATAAAAGAAAATTCACTCTTAAAAAATATACTGTTATGTAATGATGATACATATTGCAATAATGATAATAACAATAACAATGATATTAATAGTCACATGTATCCATACCAAACTGTATGAAAATAATATTCCTTCTGGGCCAAAACAAACAAATACATAAACAAATGTCAATTGACTTAAATATATCCACAAACACTGAACTCGTAAAGCAAGAGTGATAACAAAACGATTGAAAACACCAAATAACTAAATAATTAATAAAATGAAACCTTTTCATCGATGTCTTATAAAATGACTAAAGCTTCACAAAAGGAGCATTTTAGTAGTATTTTAGAATACCAATGCTTCGAAGAACAAAGCTTGACTCCTCCTTCTTTTAAGACCGCTTCCGATTCAGGTCATATTTTATGTATTTATTGATTGGAAGGAAATAAATTTGTTTAGATTATACCAAATCAGTTTCCACAGTCCTTCATTTTCAGATAAAACTATGTAGAATGAAAGTCTGGTCCAAACGCTTTACTTCTTTCTTATCATATTTCGAATAAGTAAACATCTGCAAAGAAATCCTTCACTTTACTTATATTCTTCACTTTTGGATAAAACGGCTCCATCAAGATACTTAACATTGTGTCGTTCTATAAACATGTTAAGGTCCTGAAGGCATCAGTAAAGATTGGACTGAAAAGGGGCTCATAGCGACACAATGTGTTTTTTCTGTGTTGATGAAGCCCAATATTGAAGGAAAAGGGTACAATTTGAACCATTGCTTAGATCTAGAACTGATATAGATACATACAGAAAAAAGGCGTAAATACTTGAATACCTTGATGTCCCGTTAGGGGCAACTTTTCATTATGATTTTTCCTCTTCTAATCTTATTCATGCTATCACTGTGGCAATAAAACAAATATAACTGAAGATTCCCTTGATTATTCTGGGCACATATTAAGAAAGTCAAGTTGAGTGATTTCCCTTACAAAGGTTCCCTTCCCTTTTGGTTGTAAATGTGGGACAAATCTTAGGCTGTGCAGTCATCAAGAGATTACTATCATCATCATCAGAAGAATAATAATAAGAACAACAACAACAACAAGAACAAAGAAAGGACAAGAAGAAGAAGAAATTGAAGAAAAGGAGGAACAACGGCAAGAATAAACATGAAGCAGTAGACAAAAATAATTAAGGGAAGAAGAAATTATGTACTCAGCAGCATACAGTAGTATTAGGCCTTGTACAGATTGAACTTACCTGCCATTGCAAATAGTTGATGCTGATGGAAATATTTTCAGAACCAATATGCCCTGTATTACAACAAAGAAAATATATTTCCAAAGTGTGATTTCGGTTTTGAAAACAATTTGAAAATCATTCTTTCACATATTATTTGAGTTGATAATAAAGTAGAAATAAAAATGTTACGATGAATATAATGGATGGCTGCTAATCACTCTTGGCTTCAGCAACCATTCTCTCCCAAAGAAAAACAAATAAGAAGAAAAGAAATACAAGCATATGTTTTTAACGAGCCACTTTGAATAAACAAAAATCACGAAATATTGCTAGTTATAAATATTCAATTATCACTGGGATTTTAGGTAAACTCTATTGCTTATAATTATGTTCAACATGACGTACATGCAACGAACCTATTCGTACACACGTTTCACCCGATGCCGTAGTGTAGACGATAAGGGATAAGATAAGACAAAGATGATACATTTTATCAAATTTACGATTAAATTATGAAAATAATTTGTTTCACAATCATTTACCACTTACCAAATAGTTACAGTAGATGTAATCTTAATTGTTATGAGCTTTCAATATTACCATGAAATGGATGTATGGAAATAAAGCTTTACTACTGAATGTCGCTTCACGTTCGAGCATCTAAGATGGCTACCCTAGTAAAAAGGAATGAACTTTGAACTTGGTTAGAATGCAAAGCGAAAGGGCCGGCTTCGGCGGCCTATCGCGCGCTTCGTCTGAGCGACATAAGGTGTTCAATAGTCATGGGCCAAGACCAGAAATTTTGGTTATTTGTACCACCATAGGTGGCAAGATCTGTTAATGCATTTTGAAATGTCCTCTATACATAATAGTTCGATATGAAAGCATTTCCAGACTGGCAACTTAGTCATACTATCACAGTTTCAATGGCAACACAACACTTAAAGAGGTTATTATTCAAAGAAAACATTTAAAGTCATTTACAAATTATAAAATTTGAAATTGAAAGCGTAAAAAGTGTACAGTTTAGAATACCTCACCATAAGTAATGAAATGCATTTTACACCACCATTTGATATATAACGGTTGCAACGGTAACGACCCCAGAATAGCCTAAAATCAAGGATTTTGGAGTAATTGTATATTAATTATATTATATAGTAATTGTATATTTTAGACAATATATACTCATTCAAGATAAGTTAAAGTCCCCTTCCAAATTATTGAAAATTTGTATGACTTCTCTATCATATAAGCCGAGAAATTGCTTTATTACCTTCCCATTGTTACCATGAATAAGAGTTAACAAGGTACTATATGACATATTTTGGCTATATCTTGTGATTGGAGAGGTGTTGAAAGTTTATTTTGGTGTCTATATCCAGGTTTTTAGGTACAGGAAACACAACTAAACCTATTTTGTATGGCATGAGTTATAATTTATTTAGAAAAGTGCTGTATTATGTTTTATATATCTAAATCTTCGGATGCATTATGCATTATATTACTCTATGCATTGCGTCATGTTATTACAAAAAGAAACAACGAGTGTTTCTGCTGAATATACTTTTCCTTCTGTTTTGCTATAAACACTGCATTGTAAAGTGATTTATACGGAATATAGGTTTACAAACTAAATTTTGATTTGTTACATTACATTGTAAATTAATTGATATGATACAGCCTATATATGTAACCAAACAGAATATTGATTTATTACATTACATTGTAAATTAATTTATATGTTTATAAACAAAATATTGATGTACATCAATGAAGTTTAATGAATACAATACAATACAATACATGTAAACAGAACACGAGANCCCCCCCCCCCCCATAAAGTACTACTGCTCATAATTTCAAAACCTTTTGCAGAGGGTGCTACACACAATAGTTTCTTGTGACATAATGAAAAACTGAGTGTCAAATTTGAAAGAACATACAATTTAAATGACAAAATCATCTTTGTTTGATCAAGTTAGCCACTCAATATTTACAAATTTGCATTTTCTTTTTCTTTTTTCAAATCTTTTTATATCAAATCGAAATCCAACTACCTCATAAGTCTGTGAATATTGATGTGCATCCCCTCTTCCTTCCCCCCCCCCTTTTACCAATATTTTATTCCTCCATATATGTATTATTATGTATCCTTTGAGGATAGTCATACTACCAAGCTTTGCTTATTTTGTCAATCCTCCTGTTTGATGTTTTCGATTAGTTACAGTTATTTTTTTCTCCTGTGTAAATTTGCAATATTTGTTTGTTATATATTTGTGAAAATGCAAAAGAAAAAGAAAATCAAACATAAATAAATAAATCAAATCAAATCAAATAAATCAAAGTCGGTTCAGAGACGGCTGAAAATCCATAAATGTAACCATTTCTAATATTTGTGCACGTACAACCACAAATATTAGATTATTTGAAATTGAACCAGCTGTTGAAGAACGAAATAGCGCCTTATATGTTTTATTCCAGCCAATGCCGATGTTTTTTCTTGGCTTTTTCGTGTTTGTTATAAAACATAAAACCAGCCGGCCCGTGCGTTGTTATTATTAATTAATTGATTAATTAACGGTCACCGTATTTTGTTCAAAGTAGAGCTGAATTGGTAAGATCATATTGGCCAAATTTAACATATTTTGGGGTCTAAAATGACCTTCATAGCAATTTTAGGTCCTAAAAGGGCACTAGAAATGTCATAAAATTAATAAGAATAAGAGCGATAACCATGCACTTTAAAGGCATTTGCAGTCTGAAGAAAAGAAATAACTGTCCCTTTAAGATCACGATGTAATCTTGCCACAATTTTTTGTATGGTCGTAGTGTACATTTTGTGTGAAGATCTGAGATATCCATCACTGCATGCATGGCTGGATGAGCACAGATTAAAGACAAAATGGCCCGATTCAAAAGTCACAAGACACTGTGCGTGCAAGTACATTGTTATGAAACAGCACATGATTGAATGCATTGATTATGGTTTATGAAACAATGTTGTTTGATATTCCATTCGTTTTATTTTTGAATGGCACAGGTGGTTAAATGCACTTTTTTGCAATTGTAAAACAGTGTATTTTTAATTTTTTGCAATACTCAGTATAAAACTGCAATGATAATATTACTTTTGCAAAAGTTTAAATATGAAAGTACAAATTATTTAATGTGTGCTTATCAACCATGGATTAATGATAACCTATTGCTGTTACACACTGGTTTCCTAACTATCGTAGAAATATTTTGGCAAGACGAAATCTTGAAACGATTCTAGGGTATGAAATTATAAGCAATTTTAGGAGCGTTTTAGTATACTTTTTGTGTTTGGTTTATATATGGACAATCAACCCTCAATTATCTTTCTCCAAGGGGGCTCTTTTTTCAATTTACAAAAAGAGCCCCCTCCAGGTTTCTCATGGGGGTTCTTTTCGAGGTGATGGGGGCTCCTTTTGGGGATGAAATTTTGTTTCTTAATTTTAGCCCGGCTGTATCATATAAATACAGCATTCATAGAATCGTATATTTCAGTTTATGATTCCATCCACAAGTCCACTCGAAAAATAACTTAATTTCAATAAAAGCAGAAAAATCAGACAAACGAATCAAAAAAAGTTTGAGCATAATCGGATAACTAATAAGAAAGTTATGAATTTTTGAAAAAGTGTGTAAAACTATGGAACAGTGAGAATCACAACACAAATTGCCAAGATGGTTATCAGTTTGTGACGTCATGTCCTCAGAACTTATCAATTGCTTTACATAGTTTAATCCCATTAATTTCCCTTTTTGTCCCCCAAAACTTGATTTCCCCATGCCTTTGCCCAGGTTATATGATTTGTATCATATTGCGTTCATGACATTTTCCAAAAACTTTTATGAACTTTGAAGAATTTATACTATTTTCTGAATATTGTATTTCATAATTATTGATTTTTTAAATATATAGTTTATCAAAATTCATTTTTTCATGATTTAACTGGACAAAAATTACTCTTTATTTGTGCATCCACACAAACATGCATTACTAACAATCTAACTTGGATGCTGGTGTGAAGAAATAGGATTCTGAAGGTGAAAATAGGAAATTTATATGATTAATATACAGAAAATAATGAGGGGATAGTGAGGACCATACGTCACAGACTCATGAGTGAGTTGCCAATTTGTGTAGTGATTTTCAATTTTTTTCATGTCATTAAAAATTCATAACTTTCTTATTAGTTATCAGATTTTACTCAAACTTTTTTTGATTGGTTTGTCTGATTTTTCTGGTTCTATTGAAAGTAAGTTATTTTTGGAGTGGACTTGGGCTTTAATTACTCAAATGGTAATGTTGAGCTTCTTAAACTATTCTATATTGTGTCGTGTATAGATTATGTAGTCACTATGTCTCATTAATAATTATAGCAAAGCTTTGTAAAATTATAAATTTGTTGACAGATATTAATTGGTATACGACCATTTATTCGTGTAATTTTTAAACCATGATTAAATTAGAAATCGCGTGTCCATCCGGTATCAACGTCGGCCAGTGTGACCCGGTCATAATGTAAGTATATCAATTATGTTTGTTTTGTTTTTTCACATATCGGTTGCCCACCCTTTTCTTCTTCTGTCCTCTCTGTCTCTCTCTCTCTCTCTTTCTCTCTTACTCTCACTTCCCCCCCCCTCTCTCTCTCACATCACTGCCTCGTTCCCTCTCTATTCCCCCTTTCTCTCTCTCCCTCTCTTTTTGCCTCCTTCCCTCTCTATTCCCACCTCTCTCTCTCTCTCTCTCTTTATATATATATATATATATATATATATCTCTCTCTCTTTGCCTCTTCCCTCTCTATTCCCCTCTCTCTTCCTATCATTGGCTCTTTCTTAATTCGTTTTATGATATTACTATTGGAAGCAAATTAACTATATTTGCAAACCTCGACATTTAAAGGTAACGAGGGATAAAATGAGAATTATCTTGAGAACCTCTCACACCTAAAACCCCTCAAAAGGCAGGAAAAAAATGAGAAATGGTAAAGTTGAACGAAAAAGGGGGAAATGAAGGAAAGTGAGATATAAAAAAAAACAAAAAACTAGCAAATAACAATGACGGCGTATTTTGAAAGCAGTGATTACAATGCAAAATTTAATTGTTCTGTATACAATTGCCGTTTACATGTATTTAAAATTGTTTATATTTGTACAAGAAGCCATTTGAAATGACTTTAAAATTGAACCAGGATCCTTATCATTTACAAAATGTACATAATTTACAAAGGTTAATTCCAATTCAATGCCAATATTTGTGGATTCTACCCACAAGGATGTAATAATTTCATATTTCGCTTTTTACATTGTATAATTATGCCAAACTGTTTATTTTACATGAAACCCTATCCCATTTTTAATTCATTTCGTTGCAGAACTAAATGCCTATGCTCCACACTCTAAATGCAATAAGTTTAAAGCCACACCGTACTAGAAGCACTACCGCAAAATCCCCTCTAGCGCCATCTCAGGTCAGCTGTAGCAGTATCTTCCCGCGTAACTGCTGTTGGCTCTCGCATCAAGTCATGCAATAAACAGTTCGCTAGAGCAGAAATGCCAGTTTAGCTTCAAGCAGACCGAGTATTTTATATTTGAAATGTCGTGAAACAGTATACAATGTGAATATAGTTTGAAATATGATATATCACTATTTACAACAATTTTTTTAATACAAAATTTGATTCTGGACAGATAAATGTTACAACCACAATTAAGGGGTGTCGGCAGAAAATTCAGTGCGCACCATCAAAATTATTACGATTTAACAACCACCAGTTTACGTAAATAACGAAAAACGCTCGTCAACTATTTTCATAATAAGCCTATCTTTAAAATTAGACGACTGATAAATATTTTTTTTTTCAAAGAATTTTCAACAACAAGAAATAGTACTGTTGATTGTCACCAATCCCCAGAATATATTACATCGGGAAAATAGCATTTTGCTTTTGTTATGATCACAGATATTTTGTGAGTAATGTCATGAAAATATTATGCTCTCACAATGGAAGGAATGTGTAATGGAATAACACAATAGAAAATGACATAAAATGGAATGTTACACTGTAAAAAGCTGGCAGGGTACAACGCGCAAATGCATATACGATATTTGGCATTTTGGCATACTTTTTTCTTGCATAAGAAGGCTTTTGTATTAATGTGCTTATCTTCAAAATTCCTTAGAAAAAGAACATCGCAAAGACTTTACAGAAATCAAGTTACACTGCAATTTCACTGCCATACCCTATACGAATGATGATCGTATTAAGTAATACATGATTTTAGTGTTCGCAACTATTTCAAAAGGTGCCGGACAAGCCTATCAAATTCACCTTCGGTTGATTTTACGAAAATCTTTGCGATCGCTTTAAGAAGGAAATTGTAGAAACACAACATACTCAATAAAAACCTAAAAATGTCAGCAAGTGGAATGTTTTGCAAGTATAATGGCAAAATAATGAAAGCAAAGTTGCTGCGCTAACGCGATATTTAGATTTCAAATGATTAATAAAGTAAAAAGATCGGATCATTTTCAATCTATTTTTTGATAAATTTAACTAATCTCGCATCTTATCTAATCGTATTAAACTCTGGACTATTATTTATGACCATGTAATACATTTATTTGCAATATGTCATTCCATATACTGTTATTATGACTAGTAAGTGTTACAAACACTTGCCTTCGTTCACCAATTGTAATAACATGAAATGCTTAATCAGGCGCATTTGTGTTATATGTTATGAGTTCTGTGTTTTCAAGATCTTCTAAAATATTCCATTAAGGAAAACCTACAAATGTTTTAGCCCGTCTTTGCTAGAGACACTGCAAAACCGAACCTACTCTCAATCAGATTCAATTCTCGATGGTATAATGGTCGCAACATTTTTCATAATCTCACTGTTTCAGCCAGTGTTTCATAAATACAACCCGACATCGCATACACGCATTTCTGTTTGTGAATTTATAATGCCCATGCTCTCTTCAAGACTTTTTCAAACATACCAACTCCCTCAATGGCACAACCATGTTTATTGCTTTGAGCATGTAACAAATGCCCAACACTCTTTTTACGGCTCCATCGCTTCAGTAGACCGCAAGTGCCGGCGTTGTCTCATCGATCGATGCTACTCGGCTGCTCTTTGGAACCGAGTAATACCCATCATCGCTTTCACTCGTCGACCCCCGCTCATTTCCGATATCCACGAGCAGTGCGGTTTCAACACCGGCGTTTTCTGGTGCACTATTGTTATTCCCAACGGACGAGAACGCAGGCACGCTCGTCACCTCATCGGCGGGGCTGCTCGGTTTGCGCACAGACTTCTTCAAAACGGTCGGAGAGCGCATCGGCAGGTAACTTGTTAGCGTTGTCGTGTAGGTGCCATCGATGTGATTTTGTTTTACTTTCTCCCCGCTTGGTGGCGGTATAGCGATATCGTCCTTATTGTCGCCATATCGGAGATCGGAGTCTGGAGCGCCGCTAGAGGGAGGTGTGCATTGTTTGTTGGCAGGAAGGGTTGACTGGGCGTAAGGGTGCATGTAGGGGTTCATGGATCCCAGTTCTAATCCGTCGTATACCTGAACATTAAATCAATCAAAATGAAAATGTCTATATTCACAATAACGTGGTTGAACATTCAATAAATCACCCCCCCCCCCATTAACTTTTAACCCTATTAACGATCACAGAGACGAACCACGAAATGATGCAGTATATTTATGTAATTAATTTGTAATGCTCTATATTTAGTATCTACCTCTGAGCGTATATGAGATGACACTTGATCAGTAATAGTTGCATAATCTCAGTTATACGTGAATTTGATGACAAATTATAAAAAAAAAATAGTTCTTGCAACTAGCCTTTTTAATACAAAATTGTCAAGTTGCATGAAATGGTTTTAGATATGAAACGCTATTAATGATGTATTCTTGCACAAAATTGAGCATTCATTTGTGACTTTCCCTAAAGAGTAATTGTTAATACCTGAGACTCCATTGCCTCTTGGCACGACGGTGAGGGCGGGCCAGTACTATTTCCTCGCGGTAAAGTAGGGAGCTTGCGAGAACTCATCTGCTTATGCAGCATCGGGCCTGTGAACCAATGGCAAGGGTAGGATTCTCATGTTAATGGCATTCTTAAAGCAGGACTGCATTACTTGTAGTTACTAGCATCCTCTATACCGCCAAAAATGCGTTAGTGGTACACATTGCTCCCCATGGTCCCCTATTTCTTATTTTAACTGATGGGAGCTGATATGATGAGATAACCACCTGCCAGTGACCATGCATGGAGGTCTAATTCCTCCTGGCCAAACTAGTGACAGATAGGCTTTAAAAGCAGATTAGCATGAAGTTAATGCGAATTTAATCAAAACGGCCTGCAACACATTCAATTAACTAACAGAGCATCATTTATTTCTAGAACCCTCTGAAACATTGAAGGGGTGTCTTTGTGTCTTATATAAATCCAATATAGTGTGATAATTCTGAACAAAAGAGATCCTCATTTCATTGTACATCTACACGAAATCATTTGGCGTGGCATCACTAAGAAAGGATGTTTTAAAGCGGTTCAGGTTTGATCCTGATAATATACGGTGTGATTTATAAATTTGACAAAAAACAAGAGTCTGTTATGAGCTATCACATGCTACAAATTACAGTATGCACCATCATGAAACTATAAGTAAAACATCTTGAAAAATATAAGCATGCTTAAAAATGAGTTAGCCGGGAAATAGTAAGCAAAGCATTTTTAGCAAACAAATAATAGGAAAACATAATTTCTCACTTTTTGGACTAGAGCAAAAAACCCAACGTAACCAACGTTTCAATAAAATTTGCTGTATTGATAAGAATGGGGAACGAGCTAATCACCAATAAACTTGTAAAGAGACATATTTTATTTCTTTTTAAAAGTCTGCTTCACCTCATTTTCATTTTCCATTTTGGATTTGCGTTTTTAGTGTTTGTTTTTTCATAACTAGTGTTCGTTCATTTATAATATATCATATGGCTTACAGACTCGCCTCTATTGGCTCAAAAGAGATGGTATTGTTTAGATTTTTAAATTCACTTCTGTTTCTTTTTCAAGAGGAAGAATGATCTGTTATATAAATATACCGTACCTCGCTTCTTATTCCATTTCCATGCAGCGAATACAATAAGGATGACGACCAGGCAGACGACAGCGCCAGCTACGATAGCGACCAGGCTGGTGATGTCCAGGTCATTTGTTTCGGGCAATGTGCTTTCCTCAGCTGTCGAGAAAATAATTGGACACAGTGAATATGATGAATGGATTTTCATTTTCATTACTGGGTATCTCAAAAGAAAGAGTCGTGTGCCCAAATTAAAGGGCATAAAATGATAGGAGGACAGACTTGATCTATCTTACATTTCAGTGAAAACACATGCCAAAGTTTAACCTTTGATAATACAATTCAGTCAATATATCGACAGTTTTGTAACAGTTATTGCATAGGATTCAAGCAACAAAACACATTTTTATAAATTTGACGGATTTTTGTTTTGTCCATAATCTAGCGTACAAGAAAATGTGGTTTTGAAATGAGAATTTAATATCAGAACTTGGCCATATCTCATTGTCCCCGCCCATGATTCGGTAAACAGTTGATAATCACAAAAGGAAATATTAAGATACGGACGGACGGCGAATAAACAAAGAGTGAACCGTGACACCGACGTATCAATTCAATTCAATATGATGAAAGGTGTATATTATAAAAATCATTGGCGGATAAAATCCAATGACCTTTCTTGCTGTTCCTTGAAAAATCAATTAAAAAAAAAAAAAAAAAGAAAGTTTGAAAATCAGTTCAACCGTAAATGGCACACACAAGGCGATGTCACACAGAGGCCAAAAATCCTGATTTTAGTTATCCTCTTTAAATTGCTGTCTGTCATCAATCATCCCATTAAAAATCCTCCTACAAGCAAGAAAATTCTCCCTTAAAAGGATTTTTCAAGAGATTTTTTAAGGAGTTTTCTGTGTGACACCGCCTATAGTTATGCTACTTACGCAAGGGAGGGAACATCACACGATCCGCCTCGCTGCACACGCCACGCCCACAGCTCAGCACCCAGATCTGTGACTGCGAGATTTCCGTCTCGACCCGGAAGGGGTCGTTGAGCTTCAGACATACGTCTTCGCGGCGAGCGACGATCACTTTCACCTCGAGGCCGAAACAGAGGTCGTCGGGAAGCGGTCGGGTCTCGTTAGATTTGGGCTTGACGGTAATGAAGCCGGTTGCGATGTCGTAAGTTGCGACCACACCTGGGGTTTAAGATACAAGTCATTTGGATGAAAGTCTTATCAAACTATAATGAAAATATTGCTGAAGGTTCGACGGTACACATATATAAATGACAGAAGGTTACGCGTTTTTTATACTGATTATTTGGAACACGATTCTAGTAAATCCAGGGCAATATAGATTAAGAAATATTCTCATTTAATTTTGCTGTTCATAAAAATGTCAAAAAATTGGTGTATAGCTTCCATGGTAATAAACGATGAACCACTCTGCATAAAATGTGCTTGTTGGCATGGGACTAAAATCTTCGAGCAAGAAAACAAAATGAAACTTACCAAGTCGGTCAGGCGACAATGCTGAAAGAAAAGGAAATAAGAATAAAGGGCATTAGCAAACATTTTGGTATTAATGACATACTTCTTAATTACCTTGTTAGTGTTTGTCTTCCCTTTCCTAATCACAAAAGTTGTGTTATTTTTTAACTTTCAATCTTGCTTGCAAGTCTTGCTAAAAAAAAAAGAATGATAAGTCTCTTTAGTATTGAAAGTGCAAATTGGGGATTGATAAGACACATGAATGAATACACTGTTAAGTGGTTGTAGGAAAGATTAAGAACATAAATGATTATCATTCATTCTAAAAGCATTTCCATAGTATTCCCGACAATACATGCGGATTTATAGAAAATCCTTACTGTGTAGACTTTAAAAAAATGGATTGCAACATTAAAAAACTGAGCAACTTACGAGCAGTGGAATTCTGAGCAGGACGCGACGCTTCACTCCTCCCGAAAACATTGTCGCCTGTGACGGTAACGTCATACAGCGAGTACGACTGCAGCGCGGAGATCTCGAACCGCGTATTGTTTATACCGCGGTAGACCGAACACTTCTGATTGGCTCCCACCAGGCATGACGTCACAGTGAATGTTTGAACAGCGCCCCCATCGTGTCCTGGCTGCCAGACGACGGTCAGAGATGTATCGGTGGTGACCTTTTGGTCGAATTGTACAGCGGTGGGAGGGGAAGGCTTGGCTATAGTAAGGAGAGACATAACATGTGGATGATGAGTTTGTGATGTATTTTATTTGGACGAACTTAATGTTAGTTAATACAGTACATCGAATCCATGCAGGTGCCCAAATAAAAGAAGTTAAACAAAATATTCAGCCTTTTCTGAACAAAAGCAAAACAAAAATTCTAAAAAAACTGATGTGCCTTTCAATCAGCAATTCGCTGGATATTCCCATTATTTCAGATATTCTCAATTAATCTTTAGACACGTCAAGTCTTCATATCCTTTACTTACACTTTCCGCTTAGAGTCACAAATATCTCGGACCTTCCATAATCGTTCTCCGCTCGGCACCTATAGCTCCCATAGTGGATGGCGGGATCGATATTGACTATATGCAGGTTACTGGTCACGTGGGTGGAATAATCCGTCTGTTTGATTTCAGATCCCAGCACAGACGACGGATCGGTGATCGTTCGGTTGTCGGGAGTGTACCACGTGATAGTTGGTTTGGGTTTCGCTTCCGCGATGCAGGTCAGCGATATGGCTTCACCTTCGTTGCCATAGGCACGGTATCCCTGCTCGTTTGTTGTGTTTGGAGCATCTGTACCAGGAGAAAGGGAAATTCTAAGGATTTCGAAATTGCATGACATATCAAAGAGTGTTCCGTACTTTCCGAAAAATTAAGATCTAAAAAAGGTTTCTGCACACAGCCTCAAACTATTTTTTCAGGCAAGAGTTAATAGGAATCTAATTGTGCAGTGTTGCCATAATACTTTTGAGCTAAATTCATACCATGTACCAAGGTTTCGACTTTTGTTCTACGTGAGTTATTATCAAATAACTGCATTTCTGTTATTATCCCCTATAGGAATTGAAGAGTGAACTCTCTATTCTGGTCAGGAAGCACATTTTATCGTTTGAATATCGCATACAATTTATCTAGCCATATTTGGCGAAAGTCATTATCTTTCGATCCACCTTTAGACATCTAATTTTTCCTAATATTTGCTTGTTTTTCTTATCTTTATTTGTTTGATTAATTGGTTTTGTTTTGTATCATTCACATCTGTTATACTAGACTTACGGTAAACGATGACCTTTGTAGATGTCGAGTGGCTTGACCCCACTCCGTTGTCCACCGTACAGCGGTACATCCCGGCATCAGCACGGCTAACCTCGTCGAACCTCAACGGCGCGTTACGCTGCGGTCCAACAACGTTTCCGGCCTCGTCTATACGCGTCCAGCTGGTGTAGGACGCCCCCATAGGGTTACCGTTGGCAGTGCAGTTGACCTCGAGATCACGTGTCCCTTCGACCACGCTGTCCAGGGGTATCCTGGAGTGCACCGCGACATCGGAAGGAGGAGCTGGGAGAGAAAATGGGAATGCCGTCTGAGAACAAGACCCTCGCAGTATCATATTATAAGGCAACAGTGAGGCAATGACGTCACAAACTGATAACCAAGCTAGGCATTTGTGTAGTGATTTTATCAGTTCCATAGTTTTCATACTTTAAAAACAAATCATAACATACTTGTTATTGTTGTCCGATTTTACTCCAATTTTGTTTGCTCTGTTTCTCTTGTTTCTCTGCATGTACTAAAAGAAAATTATTTTCGGAGTGGACTTAGCCTTTAAGTTTACTCTCTACGGCTACTGTACCAAATAAGACCGACAGATGGCCCGCGAGACCGCCAGCCACAGGGATTTACAAAGCAGGTCTCGCAGACCTTCCGCAGTGTATAGGCTATAATATGCAGATGGCTCACGGGACCACTGCTTCTGAGACCACCATATCCGTTTGAGGACCTTCTCATACCTGTTCCTTTGGCTCTACAAGGAAACCGTCAATGTCGGTCTTGTAGAATGTCGGTCTACAGGGATGTCTTTTGTCTCTACAGTATGGAGTCCAATATTACATGTACCCTTACTGCCAATCTGATTCCCAATTGGACTCTAGGAAATAGTTTCATTCTCAAAAAAGCCATCGGCCGATGATCAGCCAAAATCTAGTTTTGGTTAACAAGATAAGAAGAGACCGAAGTGTGTCCTATGCAGCCCCCCCCCCCCCCCCCCCCCC
>BEXV01003116.1:34047-48333 GCA_003118195.1 Hemicentrotus pulcherrimus | reverse complement strand
CTTCACGGCGACACAATGGTTGATATCTCGGATTCAGTTCAGGCCTTATACTCTCTCTTCTAAACATGTTCACCTCATAATTTGCATGTGACAGTAATGCCAAGGCCTCTTCCTGTTCTGGGGAAGACTTTCTTTGATAAGGTTCATAAATCTCTTGATTTTGTTTTCGCAGGGATACTATCCTAAATTGAAGGGTTTATCTTGGGTACTACCAGGTTGGGGATGTTGTTTGGTGGATGGTCATGGTGGAACATACTTGTCCATGAGATTAGCCATGTTTTCGATGCCCAGCCGTTCTGATAGCATGTTAAGGCTGTATATCAGATCGTCATTTGCATATGGCCCCAAAGGGGCTTGTGTCTGAAAACGGCCTGCAAAGCCCTTAGCCATTATTGGGCGAACACTACCCCTGTATGCCCTGTTACCATGTCTGTTTCTATCTACTACATATTCAATTTTATTAACTTGATCTCGGGCAGACGGAATAGGGAAAACTATTTCCATCATCTTTATGTTCGTAAGATTATTCATAATCGGGTTCAAAGCTCCCGTCATCGAGGGTCAATTCCTCCATATATACTCATTATATGCTTGTAAACCACTTGAGCATCTCCAGATCTAACCTTAACAGCGTCATCTGTCTCCCAATTATACCGTCATTAGACATTTTCTCACAGAGCTTTTCCATCATTAAATTCTATTTCTCGAGTGGTTTTTTCCAGATTTTGGAATCTCTGATCATAATTATGACTCATTTACCTCCTTCATGTCATTTGGCTTTGCCTTTTCATGTTTGGTTTTACACGTCGAAACGGCCTTCTGCTTAAGGCCCTTTTACACTTTCACGGATCGCATCACGGATCACCCCGGATTGTCGCTTTTTGTACCATGGACCTAGATTGACGTCCCATAGCTTAATGCATTTGTTCAAATTTGCTTTATGCGCATGAGGTATCCTTGAACAGCAAAAGGTTTACGGGGTTTTGTAAAGAAATTGACATACCATTCTGTTTGGAACTGAACAATCAATTTAGACACAAACAGTATTTTTTTCTATTGATGATTAATGAGCATGGGTGTTTTTTAAAGAAAGTTAACAGTAATCTGTATCATCTCTTACATTTTGATGGAACAGTGCAATTGAAAACGGATGTTACATTTTCCGTAAACAAGGTAGACCCTCATGTAAAGGTACTGTAACCCTTTTACAACAAACATCAAATACTGTTGAACTTTGCAGGAATTATGAATATGTCACGTATGTCCTATCTGTGAAATTTGCACATTAGCAGTGTCTTAGTATTCCAATTATGCAAGGAAACCCATTTACTTTCCAACAACAAGATATCTTCAAGCTCTTCTCTTTGAAGGAAGTCTTTCAAATATCATTGGAATTCAACCTTTTCCTTAATTTGTTTGGCCTGCAAATGGCACATATATACCTTTAACCCACTAGAACAATAAACTAATTAGATTGTATATGGTTTGAAAACGCCTATTAGTTTATACTCCACGTGATTATATCAAAAGAAAACACAATTAAATTATAGTAGTGTTTATAGTAGAAATATACACAACAATTGAAAAGTTGTCTCTTTTTCGGTAAACACTTTTGAAACGTCCGGAACAATTTTGATATTTGAAGTAACAGAAAAACATATGAACTGCAGGACCTATCTATCATAACATTGTTTGAAGACCGCAAGGCAGCTACCAACCATAACAAAGAAATTTGCAATACCGTTTATTACGCTACTATTTTCTATGTAAGGGGTCAGGAGATTACCCTGTGACCTGTAGAGGGCGGAGTGCTGAGACAAGCCGCTGGCACTCTTTGCTTGGCCCTCTCACAGGTGAGTTGACCAAACTTGAACCACTTTTATGTTTAGTAAATATTGATATTGTTATGCTAGATATTTGTTACGTTCATTGCGTATTGTGTCAGAACGATTTCATTGATTATTTTGATGTATCATGTGGGTTGATGTGATAATATTGAAAGCGAGGAGTGAATGTTAAAATGTTTGATACTTATAGCGTTATGATTTGTTATATGCATTTACACTGTAATACATGGTCATGTACACTAATCAGTTGAATGTGCGGTGCCAAATTTGGGTGTAGTGCGTGCGCGGTAATGTTGTACCTAGTTAAAGGGTTAGGTCCTAGGACAAGGGCCAGGGTTTCGCTCTAATTTATGAGATTATAAAGGTCTTGGTTCAGGAACAAGGTACGTGAGAAATATAGAGAGCATAGAAAATAAGTGTTTATGATAGAAGTTGGGTGTCACTTTACAAGAATTGCATGTTGTTTGTATTTTAGTTGCTCAGGGGATATTAATTATGGCACATCAAACAGTGATGATTGAACTTTGTCTGACTATTTAGCCATTAGAAGGTATTTCGCAGATTGCTATACAAGAATATTGATACATGCTAAATGATAGGAGTGCGAACTCTTTTTGAATAAAGATTACTTAGTAACAATTTTAACATCGCGGTATTATACCCTTGCCGTATAAACCAACAAGCTGCGCTGTTGTTACCATTACAAACGCGTCACACGTACAACTAGCTGAATTGCCAAGATTGTGGACGTAGAGTCACGGGTACATTGACAGTGCACGGGTACGTCCTAACCTAGCCATTCTAGCGTTGCATATTAATATTTGCGTTGATACGGTGTGATGGAGATCAACATTGGATGGGTCCGATTCTCGACTAACCAGTATGTCGCAATGATTATTGACAAATTACGACATGGGTAGTCATGCGTTTACGGGAAGTCTCTTTTCAGGCTCAGTTTATTTGTATCGTTATTATCCGGGGTTATTATTTCCTAGTCAGAGTGTAGACCATCATAATCGGTAGCTGGTCGAACCAATAATTGCATGCCTATCACACCCCAGCTAAAACACATTACGCATTACGTGTCTACATATTTATAAATACCTACCTTTACCAATTTAAATGCAATATATCGTGGATATTTACATGTATTTTCTACCTTTATTTCTATATACAGTATGCGTAACTGCATCTCATCCACTCGTTGGAGTTCATTCTCTCTTTAACATTAGAAGTACTAAGACAATGTAATTTTTTTAACCATTTTAATTTGATTTGAAAACATAAGCTGTCATATCAATGACAGGAAGAAGAAAGTAAACAAGAACACAAATGATGAGCATCTAGTGTAAAAACTAAACTTGGAAATTTCCAGTGACCTCTGCGTTTGGGGAAATCCGATCTCGAACAATTGCGTATCCGATTATGCTAGACGTTTGACGTATAATACGTGCAGCTGAAGCTTGTGCTTATTGAACTGTTCCCTAACCTTCCTGTGATAACTGAACAAAGCCTGATATATACACTACAGTGACGTAAATTTGAAATCAACATTTGATATGCCTCATTATTCTAGACATTATAATGTTTTAAATTGATATCATGAAGATGTGAGGCATTCATTTTTACCGGAGTCTCAATCAGGAAAGAACTCTTCGTATTTTGAGTAAATGTATATTTCCATAAAGGCTTACCCATACAATGTAGGTCATATTTTCCTTTAAATCTTTCACTTCCTCATATTATCATCACTTGTAATTCCTACATTTGGTAGATCATAATTATATGAAATATGTGAAATCTCCTTGCTAAATTTTAAGTCGCGAAAAAAAAAAAAAAAATCCGGCCATTTTTTTTCTCAGTATCCCTACATAATGGTCAGTTCATTTTTTATTTAACTTAGATGCACTGTATTGCGGACATCAATAATACATTTCAATCGAATGCTTTTATGTCTTCAAAGTATCTTTCAAAGAATTTACAAGTGCACTTTGAATTGCCATATTGACATCTTTATTCATGATTTGGAAGGTTTGTAGAATGTTTTGCAGAAAAGTTCTCCCGCTTTCGCTCATAAATTTACACGTTTTTATTAACAATTTTGAATTTGTGTTTGCGAAAACCTTCATTCAAAAGTCGTTTTAAGTACATTGATTACAAATTATTCATGTAACGGTTATTTCTCTGATAAATGGGAAATAAACTCAAATAATGTTTACATTGATGACCCGATTAAGTAAGCCGACATATTAACTTGTTATGCTATCATTGTACTCACCGTATGGGTTTTATGAAGTTGTGTATCAAATCTGATGTAACATATGAAAATCTTTGTTTTCATGTTCAAGATATTCGTTAAAAAGTGTTATACTAATTTTGTATTCTTTGTAAACTAAATGTTATCAGCCTATTGAGCTGCTTGTTCCTTTATTTCTTATCCATTTCAAATGAACCGAACATCATATCATTCCTTACAAGCAACAAAGAGCTCAAGAATCGAGAGAAACACATACAAACAAAAGAGGATTATGGAGAGTTGTCGCTTGTATCTGTTCCCCAAACTAGCTCTTCCCCACATAAATAATTATTTGCACACAACTTAAGCAAATATTCCTAGCATGCAAGTAGGGATGCAAGTAGGGTTAAAAATTATTTTCAGAACACCATAAAAGACAGAACATATGCAAATCTGTATTGGCAGCGATCACCTCCGCAAAAGCAAATCCTGCAAATATACTAACAAGCATTCAAGAGATTTTTTACAACTCATGCCTACTATATATGTTTATCTTATATACAGTGCGTCCCAGAAAAAAAGAAACCGAAAAGTATCGATGTTCTATCATAACTTAATCACAACTATAATTAATGAATGATACATATTTGGAAAGCTTAGAGTCTCTTCTGTCATGTGATGCTACTCAGACAATGCATATTTCACGCATTAGTGAGAAAAAGCAATTTGAAGGAAGGAAACCAAAAAGACATTTGGCGGGCGGCATCTGAGTTTCGAAGGAAAATTCAAATTTCTAGAAAGTTGGGTTTCTGCCCTTTCATATGATACCTCAATCAGGAAAAATGAGCGAGGAATGACAAAGTTCTGTTTGTTTAAAGTAGTGCTTGCATTTCCATAAACTTCTAAAACGAATTCGTTTTCACTGGCTGCCTGCCATATCAATAAACGAATTAACAAAAGACTTAACTCCGTTTCGTTGACAATCAGCTGTAGACTAGAGTCTTCATGCATGGCTGATTGTCAACGAAACGGAGTTAAGTCTTTTGGCAAATCTGCCTTTTGTTACGGCAGGCACCCAGTGAAAACCAATTTGTTTGTTAAAATCATGAAAATGTAAGGGCTAATTTAAACAAACAGAACTTTGTTATTCCTGACTCATTTTTCTTGATTGAGGTATCATTATAAGATGTGAAAATGAACTTTCTAGACATATGAATTTTTCTTTGAAATTCAGATACCGCCTGCCAAATTACTTGTTGGTTTCCTTCCTTCAAATTGCTTTTTACTCATGCGTAAAGTATGCATCACGTGAGTAGCATCAACCGAAAGAGGAGACTCTAAGCTTTTCAAAAACGTATCATTCACTAATTATGGTTGTGCTTAAGTAATGATAAAACATCGATACTACTCGGTTTCGTTTTTTTTCTGGGACGCACTGTATAGTTATACTATGGTGATTTGTTTCATTTATTTTTTCTTTTCCATTGAGATTCTTATCTCAATCGTAAATCAAAGTAGCCGTTAAAAGACCACTAGCATTCTATCATGTAAACTGCTTATCAAAGGGTTGTCGTTGCAAAAGTAATATCACTGTCTACATGCATAAATGTACATTTAATTCCTTTTGTGGGTTCAGTACAAGCTTAGAAGTACATTTTGAAATGTAATGTAACAGGTATACGATGCATTAAATTGGTCATACATGTAGGTGTAATTCCCTATCACTGGTTGAAAAGTGATGTAGCTTTAAATGTTACATATAATGACACCACTCTGAGCATGTAATATTTTTTTCTTCTCTCTAATAAAATCATCTTTATTCAATATTGCTTTCGACTTTACAGAACATGACAAACAATTTATAAATATACCTACATAACATAACCAATAGAATCAACGACAAGAATATAGCTGATTATACAAGATTAATATTTTTTAAAGCAACACAATGTTTTTCCACCTATTATCAAATGATACACATTTGTTATTTTTAACATATTATGTTAAAACAAAAACAAATTAACAAGACATTTATCAAATGTATTGTTCAAGAGAACGATAATACCTTGACATTCTTTTAAACGAATTCAGTAAAGAGAACGCTATTTGTGCATTTGTTGGAAATATATAGGGCCGTATTCTGAAGTCGTGTCTAGCTTAGACATGTCTAAAGTTAAAAAAAACTGTTTAGTTAGACAGGACTTAGACACGACTTAAACGCGAGGTCGTGTCTAATTCTCGTCTAACTAAACAACTGTTGAAGTTCTGCGCAGGTCGTGTTTAATTTTACTCACGACTTCTGCACATGCTCAGTAGGCGTTAATTCTGACGAAAGACCCAATGCGCATGCGTGCGCGCACCGGATAAATAAATGAACGCACACAGCTAGCAGTGTGCGTGCTGGTACCATGGGGATGCGATCGTGACGTTTTGACTAAACTGCATGTACTGTAGTTGTGTGTACGTATTAAGCGCACAAGTACTGTAGGGGATTCACTAGGTACATACAGGAATGATTATACATCATACAGGAATTGGGTTAAAACACGACAACGGCCTTTAGAAACAACAATCAGAATCTTACAGACAACGGTCCACTTTTAACAACTCTTGATCACGATCCCGATCATATAGGTATCTTTTTTTTTTGTAATGTTCTTTATTGTGTTCATTCATAACACCAAATCAAATCATAATGTACATCTGTGTTACATTATATCATTCAATACATCAAATCAAATCATACATGTACATCTGTGTTACGTTATATCATTCAATACACGACATCGATTCATACATCCTTTAACTATATAACATAATGGGGGAAAAAACCCGCACAGAGTATAATCAATCTTAGTAATATCGAATGAAGATATAAGTTATTCTGCCACCCCCCCTCTCCCATACTACAACAACAAACACAAAACAAAAACAGAAAAGAAAAAAAGAAAACAAAAAAAGGACAGAAACGAAACAAGAAGACGTGGGCAGTCTATGGCAGTCGAGGCCGGTCAATCACACACAGCTGTGAACCGGGCAGACCCCCCCTTCCTCCATCCCTTGCATTTTCTTGCATAATGTCCATGTTTACCTTGAGATGTTCCCATTTTTTTTATAGTGGAAGGTCAACGTATTTTGTATAGTAGCACTCTTTCTTTCTTCCTGTTTACTTTTGAATATTTTCTCTCTTATTTCTTCATTACTTGGAGGCTTCTTTTTTCCTACTAATGAATATCAAATATTTAATTAATAAAACCACGTGATTAATCATTTGCCTATCTTCGGTTATTTCGTCTAATCCAACGTGAACTTCCTTCCACCTCATATCTTTAAGGATTGGAATATCCAAACTATCACTACATTGATCCCATAATTTTCTCACCATTTCGCATTCCAAAAATATGTGCCTATATGTTTCCTCTTCTTTTCCACAAAATGAGCATTTATCACTTAATATGAATTGAAACCTGTATAAATAACGATTGGCATAAACAATTTTATAAAGCAATTTGAATTGAAATTCTCTTAGTTTATTATCTAAAGTACTAATTCTTGGTCGGACAAAAAACTTTTCAATTTCTTTAACCGACAGATTGTATGATGAATGTAAATTCTAAAAACTGACAGGGACGTCTTGCATTTTTTGTATGCATGCCCTGTACAGATTCTTCGAACCAACAGAAGATCCTAAGGGTAAAATGAATGTTTTATTTTCATTAATCTTTAGTCCTGATTTTTTCCTTAAATTTTCCATGATTACCGCTATTCTATTAGTCGAGTTTATGTCTCGTACAAAAATTGACATGTCATCTGCATATAAGATCATCTTTATTTCTGTTTCTCCAAAACAAATACCTTTTACCAACTTATCATATCTAATGCAGTGAGTGAAACATTCTATGCATAAAATGAATAAATATGGAGATAACGGATCTCCTTGTCTTACACCCCTTTGAACTTTAAAATATCCAGTTGATTTACCCCCATTAAAAACACAACTTTGAGCATTGGTAAGTAAAATTGTAACCCATTCACAAAACATTGGCCCAAACCCGTAAGAAATAAGCACTTTCTGAAGAAAACTATGTGAAATCGAGTCGAAAGCTTTTTCATAATCTATTGCCAGTAGGTACCCTGGTTTGTTAAAAAAAGAAGTATGAAAGATCATATCATTGATTAATCTGATTGCATCACCGATGTTTCTATCTTTTAAATAACCTACTTGATCGACCGACACAATTTTATTTAAAAATTTTTTAAATTCTTTTAGAAAGTATTTTGGTAATAATCTTATAGTCTACGTTGAGTAAGGAAATATGTCTATAATTATTAATGAATTTGGGGGTCTTTACCATCCTTATATATAAGCGTTATGATTGCTTGTTTTTTGCGAAGGCGACAATTCCTTGAATTTCATGGTATCGTTAAATGCCTTAAGAACTAAGTCACCAACTACATGCCAGAATGTAATATAAAATTCTATATTTAATCCGTCATTTCCTGGGGATTTATTTAACTGCATTTCTTTTAAAATTTCAATACAGTCTCCCTGGTTAATTTTTCCTTCACATAGCTTCCTCAGATTTCCTGTTAATTTGGGTAAGGTTTTGGGGAAAAAATTAATATTTTCGCATAATCCTTCTTCTGATTTAGCATACAGTTTAGAATAAAATCTCCTATTTTCTTGTATGATATCTTTTTCATCATCAGTTATATTTCCATCTACTTGTAATTCGTTAATCGCACTTTTTTCCCTTTGAAATCTATTAGTTGCTTAAAATATGCCGTTTCTCTTTCTCCACTTTCAAACCATTGGGCTCGAGATCTGATTTTTACCCCTTCACTTATATAACCGTAAAGACTTTTCAATTCCCTTCATTTCTTTTCCAAGTCGTTAATCAAAGAATTGTCATTCACCTTCGCTGGCATTTGTAATTCTTCCTTTAACTTTGAAATTTCTTTTTCCAAACCAACAATCTCATCCTTTCTTTCTTTGGCTTTTTTCTTACAGTATTTTCTTGTAAAGCTTCGTATCTCCATTTTAACATAATCCCATAATATTGTATTATCTATTATCTCTTTGGATAAATTGAGTTTCAACCGTGTTATTTCTTCTTTCATACTTTTCATATAATCTGCATCGTTACATAAACTGTTATTAAATTTCCAATATCCTGCTTTTATTACAGGATTAGTAGAAGAATGTAGTCTAATAGTAATACTGCTGAGTGGTCCGGTGAAATTGAAGGTAATATTATGCAGCTAGATACCATATCTTCTTTGCTCTCCGAAATAACCCAGTAGTCCAATCTACTATGCATTTTAGGATTCTGTTGGTGATAAGTAAATTGTTTCTTTAAATTATTTTTGACACGCCATATGTCTGTGGCATTATAGTCAATTAAAAACTTTTCAAATTCATAGCTAACCTTAGACTGTTTTTTATTAGCATTATGTCCACTGTAATCTAAATGTACATCTCTAACCATATTAAAATCCCCTCCAATAATGAGAGGTTTATTTGTGAATTCATCTTTTTCCAAAATATTCCTCACTTTGCCCATAAACTCCAATTGTTCCAACTCTTTGCTCCCAACAGGGAAGTAAACATTTCCGAGTATTACCTCCTTATTCTGCAGAAAACCAACTGCAAAAATGTATCTGCCATTTTCATCGATAACTGTGTGTCGTATCTTAATATTTACTCCACTATCAAATAGTATCATAACCCCTTTACCATGATTAGTACCGTGGCTGTATATACATTCGCCTTCCCACATCGAATTCCAAGCATTAACTATATCTTGTGTGCTAAAGGTTTCCTGTAAAAAATAATATTCCCACCTTTTTCTTTGCACCATTTGAAAATGCTTCTTCTTTTATTTTTCTCCCGAATACCTTTTACATTTAAGGATATCAAATTGCAGACGGAAATTTTAGTATTAATCATCATGTGCGTGTTGAGTAGATAATATAGGTGGATGAGAGATAGAAAGGTTGTTGCCCACATTCAAGCCATATAAAACTAACCAGATCAAAGGCTGCCACAAACTGTCCCCATTGAAAAAAAAAGAAGAATACATTAAACATTTACATAACATATAACCTATGTAGAAAAGACATGTCTACAAATAAAGTTGCACCTATTTCTCCTCCGCTCACAACCACCGCCTCACCACCCCCACCCCCCAGCTGCTATCCTTTCTAATACCTTCTTTATACAATAATTCCAATTCCGGCTACATGCATGCGCTTCATTAAACCTAAACATCTTTGTATGCAGTAACCACTTCTGTAAATGAATGTCAATGAGTATCTATGTGTTTGACCAGTACAATGAACTCTTTCTTTTTTCTCTATATGAAGAAAACAATCATTTAAAACATCTAGTATGGAGTAACCAATTCTATAAATGAATGTCAATGCATGCATGCACTTCATTAAACCTAAACATCTTAGACTAAACTATATCCTATTCCATCCCGGGCATTCTTTAATCGTCTAAAGAATCATGAGACCTTTGTATGAAGTAACCACACCTATGAATGTATGTCACTATGCCTACTAGTACTTCGACCATCACAATGAGCTCCTTTTTCTTCTTTTAAATGGAATATTTCTTCAAACTACTCAAGATTCCTATGAATCAAAAGACCAAACTGTACTATTCAATCCAGGGCATTCTTTTTTTTTTCGTTTAAACATAAGACATGCTCTTAATATAAAAGAACTCAAGATTTCTATGGGCCAAAATACCAACCAATACTATTCAATCCCGGGCATTCTTTCATCGTCTAAGACACACCCTTAATGTAAAAGATCTTTACAGACCAAAACAATCATTAGACCTTTGTATGAAGTAACCAAATTTATGAATTTACATGTATGTCACTATTCATGCTAGTACTTCGACCATCACAATGAAACCTTTCTTTTCTTTCTTTTCTTTTCCTTCATTCAAATGGAAAAACCCTTGGCAATATATCTTCAAACCTGACTACTCAAGATTCCCGGGCATTCTTTAATTGTCTATACATGCTCTTAATATAAAAGACCTTCCTTAAACCAAAAACAATCATTAGACATCTTGGATGACGTAACCAATTCTATAAATGAATGACAGTGTGCATAATGGTATTTAACCAAAACATCCTTTAGAAACATTGTATGGCTTAACGTTTTCAGCAAAATGATAAATATAAAAGATCATGCTTGTATTCGAACTTCCACTTGTATGGCATGACCTTTTCTTGCAAACTAATACAAACCAAGGTTCATACTTTTATTCGAACCTCATTTTTTTTTGTCTTCTTTTCTTATCAGAATGAATTAGCCCTTTGCAATATTATCTTCCATTTACTCAATGTTTCAAATGAGTCGGATACCACCGAAAAGAACTTTGGTCTTTTCTTACTTAACCATTACAAAGCATAACATTAACGCATCTCTTGCATTCATCAATGAAACCATTCCTGCACTACATACTATAGCCAAAATATAATTATTTTCGAACATCTCATTAAAGTCTTTCTTTTTCTTAAAAGTTTTCTTCTTCATAAACACCGAATGTGATATTTTGGTAGTGTTGTTCTTTTTTTTTCTTCAAACGCATTGTTAAGTTCAGCTACTTGCTTCTTCTTCTTCTCTTTTTCCGTTTCAGATCATATTGGCTGCTCAAATATCTAATAATAGATTTCACTCATCTTGATGGCTGTTTTCCTTCTGTTTCCATCTCCATCCTCATTTCAGCTCACATTGGTTTTTGAAATAATCAATATGGATTTTTTACTTATCTTAAACGGTTATTCTCCCTCTGTTTCTTGTCTCCATGCTCCTTCCTGTCACCACTGATGTTGGTCGCTGCAATGATGTTTCCCTTGGTCGTTACGATCTTGTGTCCATCACCTCTATTGGCGCCTCCGCTCCTCTGATAGGATTTCCCGTCACATTCGTTTCCCTCTGTTCTTCTCGGTTTCGTAGAACATTTCCTTTAGCTTGCTCGGTCAGTTTGGTTTCCTCGTTGTCCTTGTTGTCCCGGACATTGATCGCTGCCGTATGCCCCACCTTGACTTGAACTCCTATAGCGCTCTTCTCCAATTTGTTTAAAAGGCTCTTCTGTTCCCCGATTGGAACTAGGATATGATCTACGAAAAGCTTCGTTGGCTCCGCACGACCAAAAAACGCTAGTTTCCCTGCGCTCCGGGCTGCTTTTAGGGTAGGTACCTGCACCCTCCTTAGCTCCCTCACATGCTTAGGTAGGTCATCAGCCAAATAAATGTCGGAGCCTTTGATAAGTTTGGCGTTTTCCTGCACCAAGAGTTTGTCCGCATATCGAGTAAATCGCGCTTTAATGGGGCGGGGTCCCCCACCCGCTGCACCACCCTGTGTACTCTCTGGTACTCAATTCGTTGTATAACATCGTCCTCCATTTTTAGTTTATCTTTGTACAATTTACTCAGCTCGCTGGAGAGATTTTCGTCCTTCACTTCTTTCAATCCCAAGATGACTAAATTCTCTCTAGCAACATACGTAGCTAATCTGTCGACTTCCTCTCGAAGTTCCTCTTCTTTACGTTTAAAGTTTGTTTCCATGTCAGCCATTTTTACTTTTAGCTGGTCTGTTTCGTGGCTTTGAAACTCCAGCATAGCTCTGATGTCATTAAGGTCATTGTCCAACTCTTTAATTTGAGAAAATAACGAGCTTTCAAATTTTCTTGAATCGACTCTCGACTTTTTCCATTTGGGCATCTAAAAGTCTTCGTATCACTGGTATTAGAGCGCTGGTGTCGGTTGGGCTGGGCGTCGTCTCACCGCGAGGCCTCTTGGCCGCTTTGGTTGCTTTCGACATAACGCGGAAGATACGCAGAAGATATGCGGAAGATACGGAAGGGGGAGAGGCGGTGAAAAGAGCGTGCTTACTCGACGATGGGCATGATTGATATCGGTATAACCATATCAATCCCTATACTCTCCCCCACCAGAAATACCCTACAGGTTTTCTTTTTCAAATATTACTTTAACATTTCCAAACTGCTCATAAAACAAGCCAAATCTCGCCTAAAAAAAAAAAAAAAAAAAAAAAAACATTCACGTTAAGCAACAATATTGCAACCAAGCGCGCGTACAGACAAACATACGACCACCATCTCTCTTAATATGCTGTGATCGCTATCGACTGTTTCTTTGTTGAGTTTAGGGTAAATATATACATTCAGTTCGCTTGTCTGCGCAAGATACCATCAGTACTAAAAAATGTACACTGTAAGAATAACGAACACCGTACCCCTAAGGATAGCTTTTACACGCAAAACAGAGATTCATACCGGTAGTACATAATGCCAAACGCCAACAAGAAAAACTTCCAATACAGATTACCGTCTTAACCTGTTCAAGCATATCCATGAATACCTTAAAAAAAAGATCAATATAAGTATAGCACAGCACCCGCACAGCTGAGTGCTCTTTTGTTTGATTTCTTTCAAAAAGAAAAAGCCCTTAAAAAAAAATTGTTATTTAGCCCTACCTGCATGGCTAAAGTGTTGGATGCCTGAAAACTAAACATATTTCATATCCTCTATTAATGTAAATCCTTTCAGCAGGTCCGGCAAAAAGCATTTAAATATATAAATACATATATTCATATTGTTATACCCAATTTCAGGTCAGATATAGTGTTAACCAAAGAAAAGGGTGTTAGCGAAATTAACATCTGTATAATTATGTGTAAAATATAAATTACACTCGGTTGGTAATTCTTTTGAAACACAAATTCTGTGTACATACTGTATAACAATTTCATGTGCACTGAAATAAGTAAAACACTAGATGCATTAACAGAAAATTCACAGGGAATCACAAGTTTATATACATTTCCAAGTTTCAATAATTTCCAACCGGTTGTATTTATTCTTTAACTGGAAAGATAAGGACCCGACATGTTAATATTATAATAGTCATCATCAGTTCTGAAGAGTGCATAATTCCGCATGAGCCAGGAATAAAGCACATGGGTATGCACCAATATAAATGGTTAATATTAAACATACAACATCAGTTGAAATAAGAGTCTATTAGAATCTATATTAAGAGTCCAGATCAATTAAACTTAGCGTCCATTTCGTTTCTATCGCGATCCATAGCCCAACTAGGGGCGTACGCAGGGGTGGGGGGGGGGGGGTTTTGGGGGTTCAAACCCCCCCTTTGG
>BEXV01003114.1:28738-48345 GCA_003118195.1 Hemicentrotus pulcherrimus | reverse complement strand
TCAATGCCCAGTTGCTCGACTTCCTCAAGGCCCTCCTTGAATGCCTACGGCTCCATACACACGCTCACCATGTCGCATTGGTGCTTGTCTTTGAAGATTACATGTACAATGTTCTAGGTATCTTGCTCCAGGAAAATGTATGTTAGGTACTGAGCGTTATGCCCAGGACTATCGTTTCGTCCATCACCTGTATTGAGAATCAATAACTTCAATTAATGTGAACTCATTAGTTCATCAATAGTACTGCAGCAACAAAGCTGCAATGAGATGTAAGAAACAAAGTGACTATTTGTTTCAGCTTCTTCTCAATCATAATTTTGCATCTAAATAGCCAACTGAAATCATTCAAATGCCTTGCATTATGAAGAAAAAGAATAAAGACTTTATTCACTTTGGTCACCACTGTTTTTCTGAGGATTGTGGGCTGGAAGGAGCCGGTGAACCTATTGGTTATCCACAGCCTGTCAATAAGCTGCCCAGGATTTGAGATATGCTTCCCATGGGCGCTCAGGAAGAACGGCTCTTCATTGACGTCTAGTATTGGCACATAAAATGGGGTAAACTTCTGAAATGTCCAATACTGCTGCAGAATTGCCATTGTTGCTCTATCGAGCACAACATGGGCATCACCATGACTGGTTAAGGTCTTGTTTGTTTTTTTACCTGCAACAAACATAAACGATGTTAGATGGTAATTGAGAGATAATGATAAAAATGATGGTGATACAAATGAGAATAATATTAATCATACTAATAAAAATAATAATAAGTTCTTCTATAAGTGCATTTCTGGACCGTAGGCCCATGCAGGGCATGGATTCGTTTGTGTCCATTATACATGACCCTCTGGTATTCACCGGGTTAGCGAAGGGGACGAACCGTACCATCAATGAAACCCCAACATTTGCAGAGAGCAGCATCCTTCCTGTGAATCACCTCTGCATACATCTGAAGGTGATGCGAGACAACCAGTTCTGGTCCAGTGATCGATGTAAAAAGGAAATTGTGTCTTGTATATAAAAGAAAGTTTGTCATCCATGTAACATGAGACAAAGCTGAGCCACTGCCTGCCCATAATCCTTGACCAGGTCTCCATACCTGCAAGGGTATGCATAGCGCTGTAGTGTCAGACAGAGAGCTTCAAGGCCATCTACTTTGACCCTGTTCTCCAAGGTGATTCTTTGTGGCACCTCTAAAGCAAGTTTCAGTCGAAAGATGTCACCTTTCTGGAATTTGTTAAAGATATATAAAAGTGTTCATGCACATATTAAATAACTTCTCTTTTTGACACATGATGTCGACCAGGAAGGGATATCTCTGTCCCTTGGCCACATTTCCTNCTGAAATGTCCAATACTGCTGCAGAATTGCCATTGTTGCTCTATCGAGCACAACATGGGCATCACCATGACTGGTTAAGGTCTTGTTTGTTTTTTTTTTTACCTGCAACAAACATAAACGATGTTAGATGGTAATTGAGAGATAATGATAAAAATGATGGTGATACAAATGAGAATAATATTAATCATACTAATAAAAATAATAATAAGTTCTTCTATAAGTGCATTTCTGGACCGTAGGCCCATGCAGGGCATGGATTCGCTTGTGTCCATTATACATGACCCTCTGGTATTCAGCGGGTTTGCGAATGGGACGAACCGTACCATCAATGAAACCCCAACAATTGCTGAGAGCACCACCCTTCCTGTGAATCACCTCTGCAAACATCTGAAGGTGATGCGGAGACAACCAGTTCTGGTCCAGTGATGTAAAAAGGAAATTGTGTCTTGTATAAAGAAAGTTTGTCATCCATGTAAACATAAGACAAAGCTGAGGCACTGCCTGCCTATAGTCCTTGACCAGGTCTCCATACCTGCAAGGGTATGCATAGCGCTGTAGTGTCAGACAGAGCGCTTCAAGGCCATCTACTTTGACCATGTTCTCCAAGGTGATTCTTTGTGGCACCTTTAAAGCAAGTTTCAGTCGAAAGATGTCACCTTTCTGGAATTCGTTAAAGATATATAAATGTGTTCATGCACATATTAAATAACTTCTCTTTTTGACACATGATGTCGACCAGGAAGGGATATCTCTGTCCCTTGGCCACATTTCCTTGTCTGATCTTGAATGTCCCTATATTGCTTCCTCCCCTGATTGGTCTTGTCGTGGCATGCATTCCCATCCCGCGGAGGGTAGCCGGCCTTGGCAACTTGAATTGGCAGTATGGCAAATATCAGTTTATTCCTAACTTTTAATTTCAGAGCCTCCTAAATATCGAGGTCTACCCATAGCAGCAGCAAACATCCTAGCTCGCACTCACAGACATAATATGGTAAAGGTCTAAAGAAGGCTGTACAGGCCGTTGACAAATTTCTGACAAAGGTCACGAAGGAAATTCGCCCTAACCACCGAAGTCTGTTTGTTAACCAGTCCAGATTGAATGGCACATCGATGGAGGGAAGATTGAAAAACCCATTCATGGATGAAGACCAAGATATCGCGCACATCGAAGTGGGTCCCTTCTTTTGCGTGCCTCCACATGAAGGACTCCTTGCACCTCCAGATCTGGTCACCTTTTTTTGGAGCTGTTTGCAATACTTTTGCATGAACTTGTGGTGTTTAAGCCACTTGTAAAGCTTTGCATAATCTCTATCTAGTAGGCGAAAAAAAATCAAAAGGATTTTGCCAATGCCAGAAATCCCTCTTGATGGATTGTGCAACTTGTTGGGCAGAGAATGTGAAGTCTAGTGGGGTGCCCGATCTCGAATGATTCACTGCAAAGCTATGAGTTGAAAATTAGCTGACCTACCATTTGGCTGTCAAAGCTGATTGGAGGAATGTTTTCAACACTGACATTTAATTTGCAAATATGAAATTACGCATTGCTCATTGGTCTTGATTGGTAAGGATTGAACCGATCTTCAACTGATCTGCTGAAGATCACTTCGGCTGCTTTCATCTCCATGGCAGGACTGAAGCCTGAGTAATTTGAACGAAACTTACCACTTGCTTCGTGTTCTTGTTTCCAGGCTAGTTACGTTTCATTAGTTTGATTCATCCAGTCCCATGCCTTGCCGTCCTCGCAGGTTTTAGAAAGAACATGCACGTCTACCACTTCTCCTGTGTCCATGGACATAAGAACCCCCACACCATAGTTGAGGGTAAAACCTTGTTTATGCCAGCTACCATTTTCAACATTTTTGACCGGCAACAAACATAAATGAAGTTAAATCGTAATTGAGAGTCTATGAGAAAGAAATTCTCTTTATTGTTTCTTGTAATGGCCTGTAGTAGGTGGTAGACTTTTTAACTTTTCCATACTCTTTGAGAAGTTTCGTCATGTCAGAGTCTATAACAACATGTGCAGCCCCATGTGTTGTCAGGGTCTTATGTTTTTTCGATCTGTAACCAGGGGGTAAATGGACGACCTTACCATGATAGTTACATTTTGTGTTTTGATTACATGTGCCATTTCAGTTAACAATAAATTGTGGGTAATTAACGGTGTAAATGAGCCCTTGATTCAATTAGCGCTTCTGCCTGTGAAGAGACCAATCTTTAAAAAATCTCTCAGATTTAAGTCATCAGTAAGGTCCTTTTCACAACTTTAAGATCATGAGATCATCTAGTCTGCTGTTGTCCGTTGTTGATCTATAGAAGTTCTTAACGAAAACGAATCTAAGGTAAATATCACAAAAAGACAGATCTGGTAGCAACAGACATACATGTATATATATGCAATTAAATGTACCGGTAACTAGTAAAACATACTTAAAGACACCGGATGAATCTAAGGCCGATAAAAGTTTGATCAGCTTGGCATACCATACTGAGGCAAAACAATTCGCTCCACAAGGTGGAATAACTGATTTCCTTATTTATGTTTGTTAAGAGATAATAGAAAAAAAAAAAAAATCAATGTATCTTTAACATACCAAACAAGGGATAACTACATGCAGTTGTATTTATATAAATACAACATAATATTTAAAGAAATGCCATAAAATATGAATATCACATGGTTTCTACATATACATTAATACATTGCCACCTATGACATGCTAGGAAGTGTTTAATTTACAGAAGGCCAGTTCCTATAATTTTATGCTTGTTATTTAAGGATGCAAGGGAGAACAATTGCGTGACAGGTTTTACGTGTATAAGTTTCTTTAGTTACGTCTGAGGTCCATTATTTTGTTACTGATATAGGAGTTGACCTTGACGGACCAGTAACATCTCGACCTGAGGATCAGCAACGTCTCGTCTTGAAGGACCGGTAACGTCTCGTCTTGACGAACCAGCAAAATCTCGACCTGACAGACCAGCAATGTCTCGTCTTGACGGACCAGCATTTATAGAGCTTGAGGCCCTCTTCTTAATTTTCTCAGCCATTATTCTTTTCAAAGACGATGTTTTCGAAGCTTCTTCATTCTTCTGTATTGGATAAGCATTATTCATAAGCTTCTTTGATTTCCAGTTGAAAGTATATTACCCTAATATTTTTAGTTAGTAATCATTGAAGAGATATATGAGCATGTCAACACTCTTGCACTCCTTCCTATAGAATTGGTGGATTGACCATTGGACTTGTGTTCCAGGATTGTCGTCCAGCCTAGCACTTTAGCAGGTACTCTACTAGGCCAATGGTGCTTTCTTAAAACTCCTTATGGGACTGATGTCTTACTTCTTGGCAACAAGCATGCAGCAGCCATTTCTGCGTTAATCCCCTCCATCGTTGGATTGAATTGTTGCTCTTGTATAGCCTTGAGGGCATCCATGATATTCAGGTCATCCTTCTGGAGAAGCTTCACCAAGATTTTCGTCTTGGACATGATATTCTTCATTAACACGATGGCCACAATCAAATCGAATGCAAGTGCAAGTTAATGATATTAAGGCATTTTTTCCCCACTGTACAAGTTTGTCTTTACATTCATAATCGATTGAGAAATAAATTGTAATCTTCAAAGCATAATAACAGATCCCATCTTCGGTAATAATTTTGAATCAAAGGTTGTGTGATAACTTTGGATCTTAAAATTTGACATATCAATATGTATGTACATCACAGAGAGTAGCAATAAACCGCAAGTTTTCTAGAAATAAGTCCTTCTATGCCGTGCTCTTTCTATGCTCCAGTCCTTCATTGATTGTGTTCATTAATTGAGGCCAGGGATGCCAGAGTTCTGATATACACAGTCACTGGCTTACCCCAGCCCCTGGCATCGTGGCAATCCGGGCATAACATGCAGGCGACAGCTCAGTTTTACAGCTGCATACAAGTACACATATTTTCTTTATTTATGACAGTTACAAATACATTAGGAACATTTGAGATCTGTAACAAATTCAACAGAGATACGAACTATACAAAACAACAAGACAAAAAAAATCATACCAATGAACTTGGCAATGGAGGAAGTAGCGTCCGTCTTCACCTCCTTCACTTCAATGCCCAGTTGCTCGACTTCTCCAAGGCCCTCCTTGAATGCCTGCGGCTCCATATGCACGCTCACCATGTCGTATTGGCGCTTGTCTTTGAACATGACATGTACCAAGTTTTGGGTATCATGCTCGAGGAAAATGTATGCGCTGTAGTGTCAGACAGAGCGCTTCAAGGCCATCCACTTTGACCCTGTTTTCCAAGGTGATTCTTTGTGGCACCTCTAAAGCATGTTTCAGTCGAAAGATGTCACCTTTCTGGAATCTGTTAAAGACATGAAAAAGAGTTCATGCACATATTAAAAAACTTCTCTTTTTGACACATAATGTCGACCAGAAAGGGATATCTCTGTCCCTTGGCCAGATTTCCTTGTCTGATCGTGAATGTTCCTATATTGCCTCCTCACCCGATTGATCTTGTCGTGGCATGCATTCTCGTCCCACGGACTGTATGACTTCCAGTGGATTACATCCCCTGTCTTAGCAGGTTTCACCATGTATGGGTGAGGGTGAATTCTAGCCATCCGACAGATACTGGGCTGGCAATATAATCTCCCCAACTTGCCGCAGAGCTCTTTCAATCACGCTATGCATGGCATCACCCTCTGACTGGCTGTTACAGCGTGATAGTTGGACAGATCTTGTCTTCTCTATGAAAACTTGCGTCATAGCTGGAAGGATTGAGTTTTTGTTTTGTCCGGGACAGCCAATGGCAAACAAGTCTACATGTACTTCCATAATGGCCCTTTCATCCTGCTTGCTTAGGTAGTGAAGGCACGATGCAATTTCACAGGACCCTCGCTTCGTTTGCCCTTCATGTGATAAGTAGCAGATCCCATCTTTGCTGCTCTAACCATACATTGTGAAATTATGATTAGCAAGCCGTCGTTTGTAAAACGGCTCAGAACGTGAAGATTTTGGCAGGTACATGTACACCTGTAGATTACCTGTTGTAGATCAAGCACACCTGCATTGAAAGTCTTCTCTCTACCTGCACGCTCTTTAGCATTAAATCTAATCTCTCGTACTGCTTTCTCCTCTTTAATATGAGCTTGATATCGATCTTCTACTCTGTAGGTCTTCCCTTTGCTTTGGTGTTCCATGGTAGTACCACTCACAAATCCCGCACTGATCTTTATTCAAATTCTGTCATTTCGGGGTTCATATCTTTGAGAAATTCTTCCAGCTGCCCTCTGTTTTATTGGTGTGTACGGTCTTCTCCTACCCCGTCGCTAGCTCTCTGTAAACCTGCACATAGGCATGTGTTTGCTCCACGGAGAAATGTCGATAACCCCTCTCATTCGATTGGGAATAGGCTCTCCACGCTCCATTTTTATCGTGGTGCCTTTCTCTACTTGGTAGAGGAGGATTCTCTTCATTGCCCTTTCCACCATTCCCAGGATCCAAACTTTCGAACCCCCTCTTGGGTCCCCTTGATGCAACTTCCTACTCCACGACATGTTGAGCAGAGAATTATGCCAAGCATAAAGCCTGCAATTTCTCCCATCTTCAAAAAGTATATAAAAAGGGCTTCAAAGTGCCGAACACTAGCTCTGATCCTATAAAGTTCAAAGGGTTCCTTCGAATATATCAAATGCATATGAACTGAGTAGGTCTCTCATGTCTCCAAGTGATGGAGCCCTTGCACCTCCAGATCTGGCCACCTTTTTTGAGCTATTTGCAATACTTTTGCATGAACTTGTGCATACTTCGCAGTTCATTGCTGAAGCAATGAGGCGGTGGTGTTCAAGCCACTTTTACAGCTTTGCATCATTTCTATCAAGTAGGCAAAACAGTTGAAAGAATTTTGCCATTGCGAGAAATCCCCTGTAGATGGATCATGCAACTTCCTACTCCACGCCATGTTGGGCAGAGAATGTGAAATCTGGTGGGGTGCCCAATGGCGTATATTTCAATTCAATGCTATGAGTTGTAAAATTAGCTGACCTACCATTTGGCTGTCAAAGCTGATTTGAGGAAAGTTTTCATTTAATTTGCATATATGAAATCATGCATCGCTCATTGGTCATTTAAAGATTGAGCCGATAGATCTAGACATATCTTTTATATTATGGGGTTTTTTAGATTTAAAATGCACTTACTTATTATTAGTAAGACCAAGGTTGTCCTTCTAAATATTTGTACTGTCCTGTTGAATTATTCCAAGCATAAAGTCTGTATTTTCTTGGATCTCACCTTCAAAAAGTCTAAAAAGGGCTTCAGAGTGCTGAACACTAGCTCTGTCTCTTCAAAGTCCTATCATATTCGTCCATTCCATAAATAGGAGTGGATTCAATCCATTCACAAAGACACAAATGCAGGAAACAATGCTTCAGGCTTTTACTCCAAAAATGTCTTTGAACTAGCACTGGCCACCTAGCATCCCAAATAATGTCCTGTATGACTGTCCATAAAAGATAAGTCTCTTGATTTCTAGTTCAAGGCGGGGTAATTGGTATGAGGTATTCGGTAGTCTCGTCAATTATTACCCCCCTTTTTTCTCCCCGGTCTGGACCTGAGTGCTAGAAAACTATCCCTAAAGGCACGTACAGCAGGATTTCCCCTTTGACCAAATGCCAAACCAGACATTTTTATCCCATTTGCCCAAATGCGCCAAACAGGAAACTTTTATTCCGTCTGACCAAATTCCAAACTGGACATTTTTATCCCCTTTGACCAAATGCCCCCAACCGGACATTTTTATCTCCTGTGACCAAATGCCCCAATCTCACCTACATGTACCTTTGAACCCTTGTATCTCAGGAACTAATGGGTCAATCTTAAATTGGTATTGTTGGAAAGGGAATTCAATAAGGATTTCTAATCTGTACTTTGTCCTTTCGACATATGAGATGTCTTCCCCAATGAAGAGACCATTAAATACCTCCTCAATTAAAATAAAACTCTGAATGCATGAGTAAACACTTGTTTTGCATTATCAGCAATGTAACCAAATATGTTTAATCCTTGCGTTACTTACATTTCTTTCTGTTGATTTCCCAACGGAAGCTGCACACATCCGCCTCCACTGAGCACTGACTTTCAATGGGGGCTTTGGTGGCTCTGCTTGAGTAGCTACTCCACAGATCTTGTACAGCATCTCTCTGAAGCCTGCAACTCTAGTATGCAGGCTTTCCCCTCCATCCTGCAAGAGGGAAGCCTGCAGACCAAAGAGGGCCTCCACTTGATACAGCTCTTCTCCCCCAACAACGCAAAAGATGTATACTGCCAACTCTCTGTAGTCAGCATACTGTAACGGCCGTCACCCTCGTTGAGGGCGTCGACCGCATCGCCCCTACCTTCCCTCATGGCGAGCCTGGTATTGGTGGCCATATCTCGTGGAAGAGAGATAGAAGCGATGTATCTTAATCCTAGTTCGTTTCAGTCAAAATATATGACTATAGAAATACAGGTAGGCTTTATGGAATAACAAAATTGATACTAAAAAAGAAAACACATTTGTTTGAGACAAGATTTTAGTTTGAACACAAAAACAAAAGCTTCATTTCTATTTAATAATTTTTTTTTACTATCGCCACTGTTACAAATTCAAATAAGTCTTTATGTATACATGTATATATATATATATATATTTACACACAAGTTAATACTTATTTTATATAACCTGTTTATAATTATAACACTGTAAATTGGTAATGGACTTTAAATTAACTAAGGAACTATACCTGTTTGTTTATGAAGGAGAGTTTAGGGAATTATTAAATGTTATTTAAAGTTCAGTGTTAAGTTTGGACCAATTTGTTGGGCGACTCTTGCGAATCGACGTTGGACCAATTTGTTTGGCGACTCTTCCGAATCGGCCTCGAATCCGAAAAATCTATCTTATATATGCACTTTATGCAGACGTGGGGGAAATCTATGTGCTTGCTGAAAGCAACGTCGCGATCATGCATAGAGATGCGCGTACACATTGCAACCGGACCTTATAAAGTTCAAAATCGTTATTAATTCAATATGAAATGCTTATTTATTCCAAAAGTTACACATACACAGTTACACAGTTACTTCATATTTATAAAAAAGAACATTCATTAAATCATCAACATCTGTGGTTTAATTTCTCAAACCAACTATATAAAATTGCAATCTCAATTTCTTAAAATGGTAGTCTATTTGGCAGATATAAGAGATGCTCTTTAGTACGAACCATTTATCTCCTTCAAACACTATAACTCTCATGCACTTAATCCATCACCCAATAGGAACGTCCTTTCATCACCAACATCAATCAATCACCTTAACGCATATACATGTCTCCACAAAAAAAAAATCTTTTAATCAAATATTCATTTACTCAAATAACATCTCTTGTCCTGCCAAAATTTGATGTATATATTCTTCGGTTGAAATTCACCTCAAAAAGATTATCTTATTAACTGTGTAATTTGGCCTCCCCATGAAGTCTTAATCAAAGTAATGCTCAATTGACTTATATACACACAATAATCATATATATATATACTTATCAGTGTCGTTACAAAGTTGCCTTTTATAAGAAATAGGGATAGAGATAGAAAAAAGATTAAGAAGTTGATAGAAAGATAAAAGAGGCAAAATAGGGTAAGAGGAGGCTTTAAAACTAGCGACATTTATACTTGAATCTTGTATAAAACCCTCCTCCTAGAAGGTGAAGAGTCTCAAAGACCCGGGCAACACTTTCTCTACTTTTTAATGTGTGAAACTAGCTCCGAGTCTCGCTGCAGGCCTCGATGCGTGTTGAGTCGGGGTTTTGGTTGATAGAAATACAGCATCTGTCCATTAATTTGGCGATGTGGTCCTTGGGGTCTGACGTTTGGTTTCCAGTGTCATTAGTATATTCATACCACGCGTCGACAGGGTTTGCATTTATGCTTATTCCGTTGCCATCATGCTGATGGGGTGGGATTTCTGGGAGAATGGAAGTTGGTGGTGTTTGGGTGTCTTTAGCCGGGGACCGGGTTTCTGGGAGAGGGGAAGATGGTGGTGGTTGGGTGTCATCAGCCGTGGATGGGGTTCCTGGGAGAGGGGAAGCTGGTGGTGGTTGGGTGTCATCAGCCGTGGATGGGGTTCCTGGGAGAGGGGAAGCTGGTGGTGGTTGGGTGTCATCAGCCGTGGATTGGGTTCCTGGGAGAGGGGAAGCTGGTGGTGGTTGGGTGTCATCAGCCGCGGATGGGGTTCCTGGGAGAGGGGAAGCTGGTGGTGGTTGGGTGTCATCGGCCAGGGACGGAGTTTCTGGGAGAGGGGAAGTTGTTGGTTGGGTTCCTGGGGAAGGTGCACGTGTCACGGTCATCAATGTCCATCGGGATGGTGTCCTTAATTGGGGAGATCATAGATGGGGTAGGGGTCAAGGAAGAAAGTGGGCAGGCTCGGTGAAATCCAGGAAGGATAGGGTGTTCTGACCTGGTGTTCTGACGCCTTCTTGGTTTGCATCCCCTCTGGGGCATTCCAAGGAGAGATGCTCCTTCATGTTTGAAGTTAAGTTGTTCCATTTTTTTAAACCTCTGGGATTGTCCTGCATTCATCTCGGTCGTGTTCAGCTTGTCTGTTATCTTCTTCCATGCCTCCTTGTTTTGGAATGTGAGCCTTGATCCTAGTTTAGGCCTCATAATGTCCAAATTACTCCTGTAGTCGTCTATTAAAAAACTCCTCTCTCGCTCTGAGAAATTTGCCTTTCTTTTGGTCGCAGTCTCCATTTTATAATGGATGGATATAACTGATGGGCATATACGCGCACTTGAATCGTACCGTAATAATATATTTATTTGGGGTGTTCAAAAAGTCTAAAAAGGGCTTCAAAGTGCCGAACACCAGCTCTGTCCCTACAAAGTCCTATCAGATTTGCCTATTGCATAAATACGAGTGGATTCAATCCATTCACATGCACAAATACAGCAACCAAGAGTCAATGCCAATGCTTCAGACTTTTACTTCAAAAATGTCTTTGAATTAGCACTGGCCGTCTTGCATGGCCGCCTAGCATGCCTTCCTTGCAAAGACTCAACGGTCCGGCCAGCTAGTAATACATCCTCACAGATAAATGCCAGCAGGGTCCTAGATTGAAGAGTTTCCTCTGCTGCTGTAATATCTGAATCCTGCAGTAATACATAAAAGAAGACAAATATCAATTTATTTGGGATATTTAACATGTAATTTCCCATATGTTTCTTCGTCGCACAAAATCACTTTATCGCAGAGATTTATACACGCGCAATCAATCGACCGCCGCTCTGAAAATGTTAACAAAATTATAACGTCATGATACGTCATAAGTGTTTTATTTTGATTTTGGCGAACATAAGTAAAAGTCTAAAATGCGATTTTATTACGAGATAAGTAAATTTCTTAGCTTAGCCATTTACTTAGTAAATTTCTTACTTAAGCTAAGTATTAAATTGAATACTGGCCCTGGTCTTCTGACGTCCTCTTGGTTAAGTAGCATCCCCTCTGGTGCTTTTAGTAAGTGGTCCGCAGAGACCTTGAACAGTCCTATTGAAATCTGGAAGAATCAAGTGAATTTGTAATTATTACCTAATAAGCATTTTCTGCTAAATCAACACGACACCCAACATACTTTACAAAGTAAATTCTTTGCAAGGATAAACAAAATATTCTTTGACGTTGTAAATGTACCTTATCCCCTATCTATACACAATATTTCAATGGGAAATGGGGAATGTCTATATGCCCTAGAATCTAGCAGCGGAAAAGGCAAATGTTACACATATTTAGAGCAAATTTAGTGTATGATATATTGGTTGGCCCTGAGGTCAATTATACAAGGAAAAAAATACTTTTCACACAGGAGCATTAGAGAGTTTCATTCAAATCGCCCTTTTCCATGTTTCATGAGACCTTTAAAGAGTCAAGATCGTGTATTGCAACACTCAAAGTGTCGCCATAAAAAGCCATGAGGAAGATATCCCATAGGATATGTTTTTCAAGTATAGTTTTGTTCAGTTATTTTTTTCTGATGTCTACATACATGTATGGTTGACACTTCATTTATGTCACAACTTTTACGTAATCTATGTCATAATGTTTTAAGACGAGTCCCTATTTTTATTTTATGAAAGCAACTTAATGCTAATTTTTGCATATGCTTGACACTTCATCTATGTCAAAAATTGTTTATAAGATTATTTTATATATATCAAAGTATATGTCATAATGTTTTAGATGAGTCTCTTTTTTTATTTCATTGAAGCAACTTTAACAAAAAAAATGTATTGAATTGTGTGCCAGTTATAATACAGAATAAAATGTGCTTTGGATGAAAATTGTAAGAGAAGTTGACTTTTTTTCTTTCTTTTTTTTTAAAGTGAGAAATAAGAGCAAAAAGAGGAAAGTGAGGGAGGAAATAGGAAGGAAGAATATGTACTTGAAATAGAGTGGAGAAAAGGACAGTTTGCTACTAAGAGCCTTAAAGCATAAAGTTTAGAAAAGAAACGAGGAGAGTTTAAGAAATATATGTAATTGCAAAGGGGCAAATACAGAGGGGGAAAAGGAGGCTTGGACTGAAGGAGGTGGGGAGAAAGAAAGAGATGATGGGTTAGGTGCAGGTTGAGTGTTAGAGTATACTGAATGAGACAAACATAAAGAGATTTGAAGAAGTAAATGGGGTATGTTTTGGACATGGATTTTATTTTCCTCTGATTTTTATCAGTTGTAATATTTTCATCATCATCTTGGTCCCATCAATGAACAATATCCCTCGATACATTGTAGTGTTAAGTAAAAAGGGAGAAACCCTGCATCCATTCATAAATGAATAAAAAACCTCAGCCCAATGACCTTTCCTGCTATAAATTTACATGAGCACTGAATACTCATGTCAACATACTTACTTCATCGTCTGTTTCTTTTTGCATGTATACAAGTCAATGGTATTTGGGAAAAGAATATCTAGCTGCGCATGGAGGTTAATCAACACTATCATTCCATTACAAAATTAAATGTCTGCATAAGCCTCCCTCTATCTTCATTTACACAACAGTCAACAAAAACAACAAACATTAACTTGATTTCATCTCTCTCTCAATTTCACTCTTCATCCCCTTCTCTCTTGTCACTAAAACATCCACAAACCTAAAAGTATCCTCCTTAGCTCTCTCCTTTTTCTTCTCCCTCTTCTCTCTCTCTCTCTCTCTCTCTCTCTCTCTCTCTCTCTCTCACACACACACACACACACACACACACACTCATCCCTATCTTCATTTCTCTTTTTCAATATTTTCAACTTTTTCTTGACTCTTGATGATATATATTTCACCTTAACAGCTCTTATCAACTTCAGGTCACAGTTATTGTAATTCTGAAAATTGTTGGGGAGAAGGGAGGTGGTCTAACTACATGTATTTTGTATCGAAATCAATAAGTTATTTGATGCAGGAGGTATTTTTGAGTTTCTAGAAAAAGGAGGCTGAAAATTGGACCCTGCAATGATAATACATGTATTCCTGTACTTGCCTACTTTTTTATTTCCTGTCAATCAAATTCTTAACAATAATTCTGTAAGAATTTAGACCAGCATCTTGCATATGTCACAGATCATGTACACTATCTTTTTACAATCTGTCTCTCAGTAACACAAACTGAAATTAAATAATGACTGTAAAATACTCAAAAGGGCATAGAAAACATGTTCAACATTTCGATTTTCCAAAAAAGGATTTGTAGCATTTTATTTCTTACTTTGAATGTTACATAAAACAGTGTGAACACTTTACTTCATAAACATTGCGAACAGAAATGTGCACTTTGTTTTCATTTCACTTTTTTTCTTCATCAATTTTACCCTTCAGTTACAGTCCCTTGCTATACTGAACAGGAATGAAATGAAGTCAACTGATTTTGTGCCAATATCCATCCCAACTTTCAACAGTAGAGTTTGGAAATGTCTAAATATATTGAAATGTATGAATTTGAGTATGTTTCACAAAAGTTTGTACAATTTTCAAACAGCAAAGCCATATCTGGACAGAATAGTTTACATAGTGTCCTTGATGCTTAGTCTTATTGCACATGACAGCTATGAAAACAAACGTTACTGCTTCAAATAGGCCACCGGTGGACCGACATTGACTGCTTGGTCCTATCCCAGGTATAGAAGAATGTCTTACCAAAGGGCCCTTTTTTGTTCAAACATGGGATACTCCCAGTTATAAGGCCACTGTCCCCCAAAAGTCATCTTCCCTTCGTTACAAAACTTGTATCTATTTTAATGAGATACCAACAGTGTGTACATGTTGCTTCAAAAATATGTATTTATGAAAATTTTCAGGGCAGTAATTTTTGTTGGGGTCCTGAAATTAACTTATTTGCAGCAAATTAGGGATTGTTATTATAAACAAGGTGGTCATGATTTCAAAGTTGTGCACAGGCATTCACTGTTCAGACCCATAATATGTCTAGCAATGTTGATCCTAACAGTACATGAACAAATTATTATCCTGAATAAAACATTACATGAAAAATGAAAGAGTCTGAAAAATACAAACTTTAGTGGAATTAAAAAACAAAAACAATTATGTACACAAGGCAAATGTTACTATTGGGACATACTTAACTAAGCATACAGCTATATACAGGTAACATGAAAATTCCAAATAACGAGGTATGTTAATTTGGAATTCAAAAATGTCAATACTACAGATCTGGTCAAAACATGACAGCTTTTGAATATATATCTTGTGTGTCTGTCTACATCATTATAGGAAATATTTGTATATTTTTACCTGGGACTGTAGCATGAGTGAGATTTGTAGCAGTGAATCATAACTTCACTTATACATGATCATTAAATCTCTCAAGATTTGAACACTACCACTGAACGAATCTCGGATCAAATGGTTTCCCTCCCCTTTAAAAGTGGAGTTTAGGATGACTGGCCTTTGAACTTGGGACAATGTTGAATGAAACTCAAGGTTTTTTTTAAAGATTGGTGAGTGTTTTTTTATCATTATGTGATGAAACTCTTTTGAACAAGCCTATTGTAATTTGTTCCTCATGTTTAACAAAGATCAATGATTTTTTTTGTTTATTACAACAGCCCTAGTGGGGCTCGAATCGGGCCAAATAACAAAATAACGCTTACAATGTGAATTTTTGTCTGTTTCCTAGATTCATGTGGCACATGAGAAGCAAATGACCCAAATACCTTGGACTTGCTCCAATCTATAAGAAGATCCATGTTTGGAGCTTTCAGAGAATTTGACCAAATTCTGATTGCTCATAACCAGTGACAAAACCCCTGATGTAATGACTTATTCCTTTACATCAGATACAAAAGTTGAGGGGTTCATAAGAAGAATTTCCAGGAGATCTTCCTATGCTTCATTACAGGTGTTAGCGCCTTCTCCCACCTCTGTTTACAAAGAGAAGGAAATAAAAGAAAAATGGAATTAAATTAGAAATGTGAACAAAAAATAGTTATCAATTGTGTATTGTTCAGTCTAGAGAGACAATACAATATCTAGACAATCAAACAACCACTACCAGTAAAAAAAATAATCTCACAGCCATTTTTCATACTTTATTTTATTGTCTCAAGAAATTATGAAGAAAATGATGTAAGGGGCTGTTTATAATCTTTGTTCTGGTAGAAAAAAACTTCTTGAACATGTTTTTTTTTATTGTTCCGCATGCATTGCAAGAAAGATGCCCCCAATATTTTAGTGTCATGTTCAGGAATGTCACATATTTTAGTGCATATAGTCCATTTCTGGTAGATTGGATCATGTTTTGTACTATGCTAACAAATGATCGGCCCTGTATTTGTCTTACATGCATCTAAAACTTCAACAAAACAAGATTTCTTCAAACTCAAGGAATCAATTTATAAAACAAAACAAAATCTTGTTGCATATACTCTGCAACTATCAACCACTTTTAATGAAAATGTAGCAACTTTCTTGTGACTTGTACATAAGCACACAATGCTACAAGGGACATACCTTTTCTTTGATGATCCGGTTTCGTGTGGTCCTCTGACGAAGGCCCAGTCAACATTGATTGTCTGTCCCAAGATATCTTCACCATTCAATGCATCCATTGCTTTCTGTGCTTCCTTGAAGGTTTCAAACTCCACCAGAACATAACCCTAAAACAAAGAAGTTCATAATGATGATAATAAAAATGATAAGGCACTTACAAAAAGATGTTGTATTGCCCTTTGCGACAGACCCAAAAATGTTTTTAAAAAATACAGCCGCCTTTTTAAAAAACTTTTTTTTTTAGAGAGAAAAAAATGTTTAATTAGTAAGAAAATATGTATTCAAGTTTTCAAAACTGAGATATATCAGCCTAAAAGAGAAAAAAATTGTTAAAAAATAAAGAAAAAATGCATTGAAACATGAGAAATATCAGCCAAAAGAGGGAGGAAAAAAAAAGAAGATTTTTTTTTTCTTTTTCCGGACCGACCGACCCATTATATGGCACCTAAAAGGCAATACACCATCTTTTTTGTTTAGGCCTAATAGTACATGTACGTCTTGTTTACCCAGGGTAGCCTCATCAGTACCAAACTAATACTGCTCTCCCTGACAGCCTTGCAATCATAGTACTATCTCCGCTTTAGCCAAGTAACCATGATAAGGCGCTCAAGCATTAAAGGAATATCTTCTTACCGGGTACCGGAAAGTGGCAAATGTAGATTTATATCTTGCCAAAGGACATTAGTGCCGTAGCTGGATTCAGACAGCGAACCAAGTGATTCAAAGTCAAGCGATGTATCCACTTGATCCATTAGACACCTCTACAATGTTGTACTCTCTAAATCACTTTGAATGTACATGATTTCTCATTCTCATTGTACTGACATAGTTTAGATTATCAAAATATATAGTTTCAGATTTTTTATGAAGAAGCCATGTAATGATGAAATTGATGCTAGTATATGATTTCTCTATTTTGTCTAACCCTATATTTTGCTCAAAACTCCAAATATTCAGATATTAGAAAATTCATTTAAATAGATATATCATTCACAAAATTTACTTTTCAATAGAACATCTCTAAAAGAGAAAGCGAAAACGTATGACCGTGTTTCTTCTACTTTTCTAAAGAAACATAGAGGCAACTAAGTGCTACAAAACTAACAATAAAACAAAAAGATAACCTATATTCAAACTTCCAATATCTTCAAATAAAAAAGGACAAATACTTACACAATCATCAAATTCATTGGCAAAGTCTTACTAGATAGTTTTACTTTAAACCTGTGCTCATGCATCATTTCTTAATTTTGCTTGATTCGGTAACATGACTAGAGAACATTGTTGAAGCTTGATAAAAAAATGCTTAATTTCTGTATGAAATGTTGCTTATTATATACCTTCTGTACCAACCCTCTAACATGCCAAAAATCCTGAAAAAAATCCTTAAACCACAAGTATATTTATGGTTTTATTTGAAGGGGTCACTGTGTGACATCCTCTAACAGTAAATTCTCCCCAACTATTTTTGAATTTTCCCAACTGTTTATCCATAAAAAAAAAAGACATAAGATAGTCTTTGAAGAAAAAAAGTCATCACTTAAATGTGTGAGATGATATATACCGGTAGAGCAAATTCATTGATTTGTGATGATTTAGATTCACCTGAAATGTAATTAAAATGTAATAATATAATTGGGAGAATTAAGAAATCAATCAGATCAGTTGTTCCCAATTTTCATCATCATCTGTTTTCACTCACACTTTAATTGTACAGCTAGCATTGAAGACCCTACATTGGCACTATTTTCTCTCATCTGAACAATGTTACCAAGTCCCTTTAATGTTGGTCTTAGGCCATCATGAGTGACTTTGTTTCAATACTGATTACTGAATGTAAATAACTAACCTTGAGGTATCCTGTTCTCCTGTCTAGGTTGACATGTGTGTTCTTTATCTCTCCATAATCAGCAAACTTATCTCTTACATCCTCCTCTGTTGCCTCTTCATGTACCCCGGTCACAAATAAAATCCAGCCCTCTACAGCTACAACAAATGATAAACAATAACAACTTTATACAAAAAAAACACAAAACACTTCATACTATTTTGGATTCTAAAAGTGATAACGCCATTTTAGCTCATAATCCAGGTTACTGGTTCCAGCAACAAAGCCTGGGCATGAGGTTCACCGAAAAATCATTCATGCAACGGGCTGGATAGGGGCAAATTCAGTGTTTAGCACTGGTGTGATCACCACACCTTTGTTTTAGCACAAAATTGTTTGGAACCAGCAACCTTAACAATTCAGCCAGTATAACATCAGACTTCTAATAGATCTTCCCTGATAACCACAAGATAATTGGTACTTTGTAGATGATCCTCCAAAATACACCTCAAAGAATATTACTGAAAGAGGTGTTGGTAGAGGATGAACTGACCTTTAAGAAGGGCTGCAAAGGGAATCGAACCCTAAAAGCAAACTATTATAAAAGAAAGCAGAAAAATCAGAGGCAGACTGGTGAAAGTTTGAATGAAGTTGGACAAAAAATAGGAAAGACATGAGTTTTTGAAAGTTGTAATGAGCAATAGGCAATTCGAATTGACCAAATCGTTAATGTCGATGTGACATGGTACTGGACAATATTCTTATTTGTGTCACCACATAAAATTACCAAAATGGTTTTTTTTTTGTCAAAACGTACGACTCAAAAGGTTCTTTTCTTTTTAGAGGACCTACATGTATAATAATATGCTGTCCATAAAATATTTTGAGTAGCGCTCCTACAGAGAAAAAACAGAAATCGATATTATTTTCTATACACAACAAATGGGAAAGTTGTTCATGCATGTGTCACAATATTTTGAAGCTTTAATTTCATCTTACATCTCTGAGGTCCTGATTCACTGGTATCGATCTCTAGACCCTGGAACTCTTCATCAGCTGTACGGATTCCTCCTTCTGAAGATACATCCACAAAAAAATATTCAATAATATTATCACATATTAAACACAATGAAATTTAATTCATTCTATAAGTAACAAAGAACATAGCTATACTTGAGCAGGTATATTAAAGAGAAGGTTGAGTTCTGGGAAGAGGTGAAAAATGATTCGTGAACTTTATCATTTGTTATAATGCAAGTGTGGAAGAACATCAGATAAGACATGTTCCCTGAAAAGCATGGCTCTTCAAATGCCTTCATATTCTAAATATGTCATGTTTATCGTAAA
>BEXV01003112.1:21842-33202 GCA_003118195.1 Hemicentrotus pulcherrimus | reverse complement strand
AAAAATGGAGAGAATATCATAAAAGTCAATAACAGCTATGTGAAAAGTAAATTTCTAAGAGGAAAAATGCCGACTTGAATAAATGATAATGATAAATTAGGAGTTTCATGGGTACCAATTAAATAGATATTTGTATTAAAATAAGAGCCCCCCGTGAGAAGGCTCACGGGGGCTCTTTTTTTTTGGGTGGGGGGAAGAGCCCCCGTGGACAAACAAATAATTTGAACACTGGTTGTCTTCCTTGGTTAATATTGAAAATGTGGGAGCAGTGTGCACTTTTGATCCTCCAAATCCCCATTGCTGGCTGGGCGGATCGATGCAGAAGCGGAGTTGAGCCCCCTGAAAGTTCAATGTGAATGTCGCCATCTACTGGCAAGGAGAAAAATACACGCTGTAAATGCCATGCATGCACACAATTTGAACGGGAATGAAAAATGAACAATGAAAAATGAACAAGTAATGGGTACGCGCATGGAGATATGCGCAGCCCTATTCACTTTTGTACGTTTTTTACCGTGCAAAAAAAGTTGTTTATTTTAGGCTACGTCGTTCGGCTCCCCAAATTCACCTAAAAGACGGACTCACAGTTTCGTGTATCTTTTGTTCGACGAACACGATTTCAGCTCAGGTGTCCGTCCAAAGCGAAGCTGAGGAAAGAGAGCGTTTACATCAGGTCGCCAGAGGAACTGATAGTTTGACATCGCCTAAAACCAGAAGGTGATTATTTGCTTTATATTCCACATCGGAAACATTTCACTTCTTCCGTCAATTTAGAACAACGTCATCAATTAAAGGCCAAGTCCACTCCAAAAATAACTTACTTTCAATTGAAGCAGAAAAATCAGACAAACCAATCAAAACAAGTTTGAGCAAAATCGAATATCTAATAAGAAAGTTATGAATTTTTGAAAAAGTCTGTGAAACTATAGAACAATGAAAATCACAAGACGAATTGGAAATTCACTCAAGAGTCTGTGACGTCATGTCCTCACTATCCACTAATTGTTTTCTTTAAATTGATAATATAATTTTCCTATTTCCACCCTATGAATCTTATTTCTTCACACCAGCATCCAAGTTAGATTGATAGTTATATGTTTTTGTGTGGATATAGAGTATTTTTTTTCATTTAAATCATGACAAATGTGACTTTTGATAAACTATTCAGATAAAAATCAATAATTATGAATATACAATTTTCAGAGAATAGTATCAATTCTTCAAAGTTCATACAAGCTTTTGTGCAATGTCATTCACGCAATATGATACAAATCATATCAAATGGGCGAAGGCATGGGGAAATCTGCATTTATTGAAAATCAATCACATAATATTCAAACAACAATAGTAGAATTATAGAATGTACTATGATTGACTTCCATAAAATGTAACCACTGAAATGCAACAAAAATTGAAAACTTGACAGTATGGAGTAAAATCAAAGAATCGAGATAAATGCAGAAGCCAACTATCATAAGCATGGATACTTGTGATGGACGACGACCGGGAGGAGGGGGCGGCTTCGTGATGATGATGATACACGCGTATGTAGAAGAATCGAGTGACATTAACAACAAAATGTGTGTTATTTTTTTTCGAAAAGTATATAAATAAAACAAATTGAAGGTAGAAAGAAGAAAGATAATGCAAGTTTGTGAGTATCGGTATGTGCAGGTGTAAAAAGTGATCGTTTCGTTTTTGTTTATGAACTGTTCATCTCTGTAATTTCTCTGTAATTTGTATATTATGTATTTAAAACTTATATTACATTGCATTTTCTTGTTTTTATCTTTGTATGTAAAAATGAATACATGAAATGAAACGAAATGAAAATGAAATCTGTATCAATTTCTTGAAACAAACAATTGAGTAAATTGTTTAGAGCCAGTTAATTCCCCATTGCACTAGTTTGACCAAAAGAGATTAGACCTAGTAATTATCATAATAAAAAGATGATAATGGGGACCAATGGTCACCGACCAAGCATTGTTTGCTATATAGAGGGCACAAGTAGCTATATTAAAGCCCCACTGCACTAGTTTGACCAAAATGGATTAGACCTAACAATTAACATAATAAAAAGAGGATCATGGGAACCAATAGTCACCGATCAGGCATTGTTGGCCTAAATAGAGGGCGCAAGTAGCTATAGGTAGTGCGTTGGACTTTAATGTTTTTTTTGAATATTTGGATAGTTATATTTTCATCTTTTAATGAATAAAGAGATGCAGATAACTATANTGAGCACTATATAAATCGAGATTATTATTATTATTATTATTATTAATATTGTTATTATGATTAATAATAATATTGTTATTTTTCGTTCTTTATAATTATTATAATCATTAGTTTTTATTATCAACCATTTCCGATAAACATGAATATCAGCGAGATATTAATGACCATCTATATAAGGTTTCATTATTAATTACTTTCCAGTAGCATCGTATCATTTCCAGGCGGAGAGTTCACAGCAGGAGAGAGCTCGAGATAGAATTCAGATACTTTTTTTTTCATTAATACGACCGCCTGATGAGGAGAGTGATAAATAATAAACATCCTCTCCCATCCTCACCATGATCACAATTCTACCACAGGCGTTCTGGCCAATATACCGGTATCGTGTGGTATGTATGATCGGTGTGGCAGCCGAAGTGTATTCAAGTGTTGTTGATCTATCCTGAAGAGCCATCGTAAATAACAATCGCCTGTATGAGTGAGTATTTCTCAAGCCTTTTATGTTTTGTGAAATCTAGACATAGTCAAGTGCAAGATATTGATAATTATTATGTTGATTATTAACATTCGCTGGTATGCATTGCATCACAATTATAATCGACTAAATTAATGATGATGGGGATGCGGAAAGTGGATAATGCAGTGGGTCGACTACTGAATTCATATAAACTACCTGTTATTAGTTTATTGTACGGGAAAACATTTAATCAGTGTGTAATAATTTCTTCACGCTACAATTCAGTGACACAGTGTATTACGCCTCTAAACGATGATCATGGATTTTAAAGAAATAAAAAAGAAGGACATGAAAGGGCAAATGTAATTAGCTCCTACCATGCCTATTCAATGTCCACTTTTCTAGTTTGTTCCTTTCATTTCTACTACATATCTATATCCACGAAATAATAATTACAGTGCTTATATAGCGCCTAACACTTACTTTGTCAGAAGTCTCTAAGCGCTCTACAATTATGCAGCATAATGAAAATGACGAAATGCAACTGATATTTCACTGTGTTACCAATTTCCTTTGGTCAGTGACGCATATACGTTAAGTGGTAAATATGGTATATGGTATATGGTAAGTGGTAAGTATGGTAAACTGTTATGAAAATACTTTAATGATATACATATATATTTATATATAGGTCATGCCATTATGAAATGTTTGTGTGTTTGTTTTTATTGGGAGGGGGGGGGGAGGATATTGCAAAAAAAGAAAACCTATTTTATGCTTACCTATGATCTATCGTTTAATGGAGAAATGAGAACACTCATGAAATCAGGTTATATGTAAGACTATGAACGATTTCCTTCATTTTCAGGAATCTGCTATCGTGTTTATCTGTTTGTCTATGTGATAGTTTTGTCGGCCATATTCACGTAAACCATATTTCTTCAAATGCTACACTTACTTAAATCCCCACTGCACTACTTATAGCTACTTGCGCCCTCTATATGGCAAACAATGCCTAATCGGTGACCGTCGGCGACCCCCATTATCCTCTTTTTCTTGTTACTTGAGAGTTGATTTGATGAGATGTGCAGTTGTCAGTGACCCGGTGCAGGGAGGTCTAATCCCTTCTGGCCAAACTAGTGCAGATATGCTTAAGATCTCTCTCTTTTTCTCTATTTATGCAAAAGTGTTATATATTTCTTTACATACTATGTTTTATTATCCATGGTTATAATATAAAGCTCATGAATAATTAGTTTGTAGTTATTATGCGCTTTTCAAATCTAGGTTATCATTTTCATTATTATGATTATACAAATGATTATCATTATTATCATGATTATTATATTATCATCGTTATCATTATTAATATCATAATTTTTAGCATTATTGTTATTCACACAATACAATTTTTACACTAGAATGTATTCACATTATACTCTTTACTTCGTTTCAACTACTGAAACTCTCATTTTAATAAGTGTATATTCAAAGATTCAAATATTTGCGTCTTTCAAGGAAAAATATATTATTCTGGGACACCCCCGAAATCTATACCATAATAACATTCAGTATTTAATTTAATAACGCAACCTCGAGTCAGATGTAACATGCACTGTAGCAGAGAACTGTATGGAGCCATCTCCAAACCGATATTCGTTGCTCACCATGGCCGTTTTTACTCGATTTAATATCCTGAAGGATTGAAATTTAATTTGATCAGATTTTCGGGGCCTTGACACTCTCCCTTCTCCTGGTATAAGCCTTCTATCAGCAGCATCTTATAGTGTTACCATGGCAACGAGATAAATAATTGAATCTGCATCTTCTTCATTAATCTTGGCTTTGCTAAACTCCCCCTGGAATCGTAAAATATGTGTTTAATATGTAATTGAGCTGACACAAGACGCAATTGTAGAGAATACAAAAGTGCATGTCTATAAAATAGAGCCTATTTTATGAGGAAAAACATGGGAATGAAAAGGAAAAAAACAAGGAGAGGACGGGAAAGGGAGACGCGAAGAGAGAGAGAGAGAGAGAGAGAGAAAGATAGAGAGAGAGAGAGAGGGGAGAGAGAGAGAAAGAAAGAGTACGTATTGCATTTATTGTCGTGAACGTACTCGGAAAGACCAAAGTTGTGATAAAGATATAACAAACATCATTTATTCAATTCGATTCAATTCGATTCAATTCACATTTATTTCATTTCCAACAGAAAGATAAACAAAGGTATTACATATATTATTACAGAAAGTATGAAAACAAAAGCATGTACACAATTCATTTTTTTCTTAATCAACGCCGTACGGAGTATTCAAGAGATTCATAAAGACACGTGAATGTTACAACATGTACGAGGGAATTCGAACAACAGTATTCACTGGCACGATCACAGGTTTGTGCAAATAATATAATATTTTGGTTTAGGGACTGGCCGCATAACGCCGATAATGATAACTTTTTGATACAAATCAATAATTCACCCTACAAGAGAGATAGTAAGCACTGATTGTTACAGAGTGTTTTATTTTGTATCTTTGTCTTTATCAAGTTATTTCTCGAAAAACTGAAAGAAATAGTTATGTTTCTATATTTTTCTGTATCGTGTAATTTGTTTAGAAAATGTATTAACAAAAAAGACCGTTAAAAAAAAATTATCATTGAAAATGTAAGTTGTTTTGAAAAGCCCTTGAATCTATACATGCATGTTTCATTTTTATTCCTTTCAACAGACCTTCATTTTCCTTTCATAATCTCTTTTACCTAGGCTATATCGCTAGATACACACAGCCATCCAGGATAATTGATGATAATCATCAAATTTCGATTAATCAAAGCTGGACAATCGGGCACACTCTTCCTAACCGCCATTATCTTTATTAATCAACCAGACTCTCATCTGTTGTCTGTGTTGTTAGCACACAAGTCACCATGGAAACGGTGTTCGGGGCATGCACATGTTCTGTGTCATCTAATTGGAGAGGATGGATTAGCAGTAAGAGGGTCATTTTATCATCTCTCATTGTGTTAGCTACCTTAGGTAAGTGGCTATTATAATATACTCCAGTTCCTTCCTCTGTCTCTGTCTCTCTCTCTTTGTCTCTCTCTCTCTCTCTCTCTCTCTCGTCCTTTCTCTCCCTCTGTTTATATGTCTCTGTCTCTGTCTATTTCCTTGTGTCTCTCTATCTCCCTCTCCCACTTTCTTTCATTCTCTCTCTCTCTCTCTCTCTCTCACTCGCTCTGTCTCTCCCTTTCTCTCTATGTCTCTCTCTCTCTCTCTCTCTGCCTGTCTGTCTCTTGTTTTGTCTCTGTCTGCCTCTCTCTCACACACACACTCTCTCTCTTCCTTCTTCTGTTTAACAATTTATTTGTCTCTGTCCTCCCCTTCCTCCACTCTCTCTCTCTACCTCTTCCCCACTACCAGCCTCTACCCCTGCCCTATGTCTCGCCCCCGCTCTCTTTCTCACCGTCCCTCTTATTTTCTTTCCTGCCTCTCATACTAACCTCTAGAGCAAACATTTTCCTATTATTCCGTATGTTTGTTTTTTTAATTACATAATTTTTCAGATAATCTTGTTTTGATCATGTACTTAGTTTTAAATCTCTGTTGTTCCCTTCCTGTTTATTTATATTTACACCACGATTTTACGTGTATTTCTTTCGTTACTTTATATGAAATACCTCTCTTTTTATGTATATACCTTGTTGGTCTCTTTATATATGCATGGACTTGGTGAAGCGTATCGTTTTAATGAGAGGCAAGTGTTTCCGCGATTAATCAAATATATTAAACAAATAAATCATAATAAAGAACTTGGAAAATGAAACACGCAATATCATCTCTGAACGAGTGGTTTGTCAGTTGGATTATAGAAATCGAACAACCAATGCTACCCATTTTTTTCTATGTAAAACATCCAAATCGAAGTTAATATACAGTACGTGCTATATGGTACATATGGTACATAATTATGGTTGGTTCGTCTGTGGCAGAATTTGCCGAAAATTGTATCGGAGAGAGAGAGAGAGAGAGCATCTGAAGATTGCGATGATAGTCTCTCATTATCCATATTTTAAGGCACCCTTCCGCAACGAAATTGGACCACGAAATCCTCAATGCAAGTCTATACGGTACACACACAAAAAACAGAACTAAGTATGGTGAGTAAAAATCGTAGCTCACTCATTCAGTCGACAGAATATATCTAATAAATATATTATTTTACACATTTGTTGAATACACCAACTTTCTCTTGGTGAACTTTTACACACATGATATTTAAAACGGCTATGCGACCCGATTATTTTCTCGATGAGTTTTTTTACTCATTTAAGTACATGTAAATTAATATTGGATGAGTATTCTCCAACTTTAGTGACCGAATGAGTAAAAATATTGACAAGTGTGTAGAGTGGCTTTTTGCTCCCTAATATGTCACAGACTCTTTATTCGTTGGATGAGTAAAAAAAAAAAAAAACTCAGTCTCTTCGAAGCTGTAGGCCTACTCGTCTTAGGAGCTTTCTTACTCAATGCAGGGACTTGCCAGTCCCTGCTCTATGCATGCGCGTCAATATTTCGCTGATAAATATTCGTACGCATTCGGGATCGTACGTACGTACCCGATCGAATAATTGTAAGTAGATTTGATTTTTCTTAATTTTGAATCAGTTAGTAGTAATATTACTGAAGGGGATCCCTTGAATTTCATTCAGACGTTTTCTAAAACAAGTTATGGCTACCGATTAGATATAGAATCTAGATATAGTGCTGAAATTTTGAAGCTCTTCTTGTGCACGACCGAAGTGTATTGAGTGCATGGCAAAGTCCTGCAATCGCGAGGCCGGGCTCTCTCTCATCTTAACTACTTCGTAAGATCCCAGCTCGCATAGAACATCCTGTACATGTATGAGCAGATGTGTCATTTTTGTGTGTATATAATGGGGGCCTATGTCTGCACACCTATTTACTCACAACATTTGGTTAAATAACTCACTAATCTAGAATACTCATTTGCCACATGTGATGAGCATATTAACCTAACTGACTGAGTAATTGAAGCATTACTCACTTGAGATGGAGCGATTTACTCACAACATTAGGTTAAATAACTCACTAATTTAAAATACTCATCTGCCATGCCACTATAATGTCAAATTAACAAAACTCATTCCAGTGCGTTATCAATCTCAATTTAATGAGTTAATGCATTCAGTCAAGTGTGTCACTGTAGTGTCAAATTTCATTTCCCTATTTGACTAAGATTACCCAAATATTTTTTTGTGTGTACGAGGTGCAAACCATTTTTATGCATGCTCTTTAGAGGAACGTATACATGCAGGCTGGGGTATCTAATGTAAGTTGGGGTGCGCCCCTCACTTTGAAAGCAAAGATATTAGGCTAAGAGTAAATTAAACTTGGATAGGTCTATGAAGCCGTCAAGAGTGCACAGACACATTCTACGCCTTCTCATTTATAAAGGAACCCCTCCCCTCTCAATATCAATTTCTGGATACATAACTTTAATACCCCTACCGCCATACACTGAATAGTTTTGTACAGCAAAAATAATATTGATACCCATTTGATTACAAGAAAACTAATAATGTGTATCGAATCGTTTGTTACGGCGTTTGAATTTCAAAAGTGAAACCTATGACCAAATTTTGATCACCAAGTATCAGTTGTTCAATTGAGTAACTATCAGGCAGACACAACTTCGCAAGACCAAGTGCAGGCAAATACTCCAAAAACAGCGAATAACGCACTGTAACTATAATACCCTAGCTCATCGCTCATTGCATGTCAACGTGTACAAAATGCATTCGGAAAATATTAATTAGGTCAACCTGCTGTTCATATTATTCTTGATTACTTTTTGGATGTATACATTTCTGATGTTTGCCATGTGGTTTCGATCTTTACATGACTAATCGTTCATGGTTTTTGAAGAAAATGAAATCACAGTATTATTGTACCCCCCAAAAGGTCTATATCGACATTAGATTACGCTAAAAAGAGGACTCGCATTAAACTTTGAGGGCGCTAAATCCATTGAGTGTTATCCGCTTCTTTCCGAGTATTTTGATGTACTCGGTTTTGCGAAGTTGTGTTTGACTGTTTAGATATGCAATAGGTTATGACGTAGCTACCCACGTTCCATCTGAATGTCAACACTGGTAGTGGTGGTTATTTAACCTGATTGCTAAGAAATCATGAATTGTATAGTAAGCAACCAGACGGTCGACGGCTCTAGGTCGTCTCCGAGGGACCTCGTAATGAAGATTAATTAACCAAAGGGCACTGGCGCATCGCCTTGGTTTCGAACCCGGGTCACCGGATTACGAGACCACTGCTCTACCGACAGAGCTATCGCGCCTGATAAGAAGTCTTTCAAGCAATGATATTTTATAAACTGGACGTTGAGTAATCCTGTTTACTCTCTAGAAACTGTTTCCAATTTTCGATTCGAAGACAAAATTGTTTTCTTCCCATTCTTTTCTCTTATTTTCATATAAACTATATTTTAACGATTTTTAAACCAAATTTTGAAAAGCATGTTATCACAAGAAGAAGGCATAAAACACATCGAGCACAGGCTTGTGTCGGAAAAGTCTGTATAAAATAATAAGTTATAAAAATTCATGAACGAAAGAGAAGAATATACGAAGTAAAGAGATAGAAAGGGAAAGCAAGAGAATAATAATTTAGAATAAAGAAGTGTTTCTGAAAATAACGATACAATCGTAACGGTTCTGAACTAAAACTGAATTTAACGTCATTTTCAATATATAATGCAAACGTAAATAATCCATGTTTACCATCTCGTCTTTGGCTGCAGATCTCGTTGGATTTTTCCTTTCTTTTTGGTTTACGAGAAAATCTCCCTCGGAAGAACCAGCGGAGTCAGGGGAGCAAATATTCTCCCTCCTAAAACCTCAATGAGCCTAAGGGTGCATGCGCGGCTCCAGCAACTGGGTCATTTCGATGGCATAAATCTTTTTTTCCCGCGCAAAATATTTCTCCAACGGCAGTTTCACCTCTCTGCCAATGTCGTCTGCATTTATCCGATGCCAGAAGACGAACGCAATCTCACACCTAACACAATGCTTGGATAACGTGTTGGGAAATCGTTCGGAAAAATTATCTTCAAAACAGCCTACACGGACTGGGTATATTTAAGGACGACTGTTTTGCTCATGTGTGGTATTTATATTGCTCTGAATATCGTAAGCATTGTACCAATCTGTGTAATGTAAATGGAAGGTGTTTGTCGTGGGCTGTGCATTTAACACACTTTTTGACAGCAGTGAGTATTTCATACGTGCTGGTATCGATTTCTTGTTGTTGAAGTACCAGTATAATTAACGCCATGCTTAACACCGTTCTGATGTTCAGTATCTTGGCGAGGCTAGTCCAACAATGAAACCTCCATGTTTACATTATTGCTAATGTCGTTGTTACCTTCGTCAAGGTTCGAGATTTTCGGGAGTTCGGGCCGAATAAAGCCGATGTCATGTGATTCTTAAAGGTTAGCAGCAATTAACGAGGAGGATTAGAATCTACGTGTGAGTGCTCGGCCTCTATTCTTCTTTTACTGGAGCTGTGATTGTTTAATGTTGGTGCTGTTCTAGTTGACGTTGCACTGTCAGTTGTTTCTTTTCGTTTCCGGCAGTCACAACACGGTGTGTAATGCATACCATAACATAATTTCATTACTTTCCTAATAGGTTATGCATCGGCTGAAACAGAGACATCGTCTTCAACTACTGCTTCGTTACAGGTAAGTCATCATTTTTTTCAAAAAAAAAACTTCTTTCACTTTATTGTTAGAGAGAAAAATGCAACATCTTTTTCATTCACGTGTGATTCATTTTTCAGACAGTAATCTATCACCGATATTTAAGGAGCTTAGACTACAACATCGAATGTATCGTTTTTATGCTCTTGATTGCAATTCAATTCAAAGGCTTAATGTTCATTAAGTCTATACTAAATGATTTAATTTACATCTGTACACAGATTAGCTTTTATTTTGATTCATTTTAGTGGGAATGAGGGATTAATGTCCAATTATGAAAGTACCGTATACTCTTTCATTGAAACGATATAAAGTAATATAATATACATATATATATATATATATATACACTCATATTGTTAAACGAATGCAGACTCCAAATGACGGAGAATGGATTTTCTTTTGTACATGTATTATGTTTACAGCCAAGACTCATATACAATAGTAAAGCTCATAAAGTATATGATTCAAATTTTAAAAAAGATTGGATAGGTTAGAGAGAGATAGAGAAAGAGAAGAAGGGGAAAGGACAGATACAAGGACATAAATGAGGAGAAGTAGGAGGACAAGGAAAAGGAGGATAGAAAGAGTGGATTACCGGGGAAGGTGTGAATACCTGCCCTTTATTGGAAGCTGCTGGTGCCATTTGAAAGAAATGAGGAACAGTAAAACGTGGGATTGAGGGGAAAGATGGTTAAGTGTTGGCATGCGCGGATCCACGGGCCCCTCTGGCTTTTTTAAATATATAAAAACCAACAAAAAATTATATATGTTTTCTAATAAGTGATCGCACAATCCGCTTCCCCCCCCAACAAGCGAGATATTGGTCGGCGCGATTTTCACATTTTAGCCCCCCCCCCCCC